>JAIPRM010010885.1:0-11057 GCA_025469315.1 Stegophylla sp. TES_Ste_2020
AATGACCTCTCTAAAGTACAATCTAGAGGCAAATCCGGTTTCAAAAAGTTATTGATCGAAACTTTTGGACAAGTATTTCTATACGAAAAGTTGTACACAGAAAAAAAAAATAAACATCATTGTAAAACACTAGCTTCTTCACTTCGCTCAGAATCTAATATTTAAATTTTATAACAATAAAAAACATTGTTACAAACATTACCTGGATACGGCCATCTTTAGCAGCAGCTCCATTAGGAGTGATAGTTTTCACAAAAATACCAAGTTTTTCAAGACCTGTATCAGCACCAACACCCATTCCAATAATTGACAAACCAAGTCCTTCAGGACCTTTTAATAAAGTTACTTTCATCAAATCTAAACGTTCTACTCGTTTTTCTAATTCATATTCTGCTGATGCAGCCACAGGATCTACGTCTTCATTACGGCGATCATATTCACCCATTGAAAATGTACTATAAACCTAAGTAGAAATATATAACCATATTATTCACACATCAAAATAATACAAATTTAAATTTAAAATTACGTAATAAGAAATAATACTTTGATTGGATCTGCGCTAAATTTAACTTTCATATTTTGTTTAACCAAAATGTGACAATCATCATCTACATCACGCTCTGGTAACCCAGGAACTTCCATCCAAAAATGACCATCTTCATAATAATGCACACCACCTTCTTCATAAACCTATTTTAAATAGAACTTTTATAAAATACTATTTTTCTTCCTTAATTATTGTGTAATGAAGATATAAAAAATGTATGGTTTTTTTATGTAATGGAATTTATTTTTTGTTATGCCTAAACTGTAAACAGTAAAAGACTTCTGACATTTTTTATATTATCAAAATAATATAGCTTTTGATAAATAAAATAATATTCTATTTATGACAGGTAATAATTTACTTCTCTAGTAGGTGCTGGAATAAACTCTTTGAATTTATATAAATCACCATCTACTTCATATTCATCAAATTCACCACTCTCATTGTTAGCAGATGTATCAGTTTTTGATTCATAACTTTGTTCCCAGGAATCATCTATATGAAAGTCTTCCACGTTATAATTTTGACTGGTTTCTTTCATATCTCGACTAAAATTATTTAAACAAATTAAAATAAGATGAAAAATTACTTAACTTTAAAAAATTAAAAAATTGTTAAATTAAGCATACAAAATCATAATAAGATATGTTTTAAATTCTGAAATAAGTGAAGAATCTTATGATTTTTAATGATACTTATTTTTTCCCCCATTCTAGAAACATTTTTCGTAGTATATAAATACTAATCCAATATTTTCACTAAGAAATTCATAAGATCGGGAATCATAAACAGTAGATACTATAAAGAGGTAATTTTTTCAATATTTTTTCGAAAACCAGGAAAATCTATCGATAAATTGACAAAAAAAAAAAAAAATGGTTAAATTTTATGGTTCTGTGGCAAAATTTCTGAAGTTGATCTTTTCATCTTTTATTTATTTTAAATTAGCTAATACAGAAATTTTTATAAAATTTATATTTGTTTTTTAACATAACTTAGAAAAGTAAAGTAAAGTAAGTTTTTTTCTTATTGAATATACATTGAATAAAACAAAAAAATATTCATTTAACATTATTCTATACGCAATAAATATACCTTTGATTGTTGACATTATCATTGGATTCATTAGAAAGAACTTCACTCATCCAGTCAGATGTATTTAATTGATCATTATCAGAAGGTGATAGTAATTTTTTTATCTCTTTAGCTTCTTCATCAGATAAAATATTGTCTTGACCACTAAAAATAATATTCATACTTAATTTATGTATTTAATAAATTTATTAACTAAACAAATTTTACAATTACTTACATACTTTTTTTTTCCAAAATTCTTCAAAAAATAAAAAAAATAATTATCATGCAGCCAAATCATAAATACATAAAATCATAAAAATAATAATTAATAATGATAGTTAAAAAAAAATATATACATAAAAAAGCCATTTAAATAAAAATAATAAACTTTTTTAAATTTTTAACTTTAACTAAACTATTATTAAAAGTAAAAACTTACTTTGTGCTTAATAACTGTTCAGCTTCATCTGGTGTCATCATGTCTGGTTGACCTGAAGAATCTAGATCGATAATACCTTCTGAGCTCCTATTTATACTTGTATCACCAAAATCCAACGATAAAGGAGTCACTTTATTCTTTAAAATAATGAGTATTAAAAATTAGTTTATTCTAGCAAAATTTTAAATAAAAGTAAAGTTAAAAAATTTAAACCAACATTTTCAAGAAACTACCTCAAATTTGAACAAAAATGATAAAATATGCTGTGAACTAAATTTTCATGAAATCTAAATTACTAATTAGCATAGGTAGATATTAGGAAGGATTTAAGAGGGTCTAAGTACTCCTAGAAAATTATCAGTACCCCTCTCCTTGAAAATTTAAGTCCTCATACTTATTACACAAAAAATAGAATATGGTCGGAATAGGACCAGTAACCCTTAGATAATAAGTTAACAATATTAGTTTGCAAATGTTTGCTTAGGCTTAAAAGTTGGGTAAAGATGTCAATCTCTCCCCCCTCACCAATGTGACTAAATATCCGCCTAAGCTAATTAATAATTTAGTTATAACTCTAACACTAATAGTAATAGAAAATTTGAAATTTTTATTCCTTATCAACAATAGCATAATATAGCCTAAAAGTAACTTTCAAATCAATTGACCACTTATAGCAAATAGAATTTTGGAAAAAGTTATTGTTTTTTTTTTTTTTTTAATTATGAACAAAAAATTTAATATAATATTATTCATATAATGTTATATATAAGTTTATTAATTTTAAAAATCCCAAAAATTGTTCAATTAATTTCTTTTTTTCAGAATCTTTCAGATTAAAACAAATACAATTTAGATACTGAGCGATAGCAAGGAATGTATTTTGTATTTTATACTAATATTTTATCACAGTTAAAAAAAAAAAACATATACAACTTACCAATTTAAGATAAAATTTAGAACTATTTAATTTAATTTTTATGACACAAAATATTTAACAATCATGTTCAAATATTTATAAATGAATATTTAAAATATACAATCAACTAAGGTTAGATGAAACAGCTTGAAACAGCTCAGAATCCTTAATATAGTTAAAGTAGAGTTATAGCATCTGATGTATGTTGGCTTACTTGAAAAATAAAAAGACTTAATTTTTGGAGGGTCATGTAAGGTAATTAAAGGATTTCCCCCAAAAAATTTCCTTACAGATATTGTTATTTATACTTAGAATTACTTACACTTAAATTTTTGAGTCATTTAAAAAAATACATATAATTTGATTAATTTGATTTAATAATTAAAATACTAGAACCAGCTATTAAAATGTTTTAAAAATTGTTTAGTAGTTTTTCTAGAATGATATATCTGTGAAACAGCATTTTTGCACATTTTAAAAATCGATAAGAAAAATACATTGATACCGTTTTACAGATTTCATACCTAAAATTCTAAAAGTTCTACTAAGCAATCGTTAAACTATCATAACTTCATAACTCTAGTTCTAGTCTACCTGGATACTTCTACCAGCAGTTAAATTAAATGTATTTTTGTCTACTTTCATAATCTTTAGTAATGAAACTGCGCTGAATCCTTAATATATATTTAACTGCCTTTAGTTATTAAAAGATTTGAGAAACTAGAGATATTACTTTAAAAATATGAAAAAAATGCAATTTTCAAACTTATGTAACTCAAACCTTAGTTGATGTTCAAAAATTTGGTAAGGAACAAAGTTGAAGCTTATGTCAAGGCTATTCAGCTTTTTAATAGCCTTTTTTTCAGTCTATTTTGGGCTTTTTGTGAGGGGAAATGCATCTGAAAGACTAAAAATTTACTCAGACTTCTTTTATAAGGTACAACATACTAAAATTTGATCAAAATCCGTGACCCTACTCGACAGAAGTTATATCGAAGTAAAAAATGTTACTGTGTATATATATACTTATGGAATTTTTTTCAAAAATGACAAGTCATATTCACATATATAATACAATTTTAATATCTAATTATTTCATCAACATATCTATAGCTAATCTTTTAAACATCTATACAATTTATATACTGATAGGCATAAAAAATTCATATGATTTTGGATAAATATAATAAAATGTTTTGAATTGATATTTGTTGAAATGTAGATGTACTGAAATTGCACACGTGCCAAAATCACTAAGTCAAAAGAACATACCTTCAGTCCCCTGATAGAGTACACCTTTTCAACTTCAAGCCACCAACAAGTCTACTAATGGAGCAAAATTTATTTTATATTATAAATCAGACACATAGGCAGAATTATAGTGGTATACAAATGTTTGATAAGTTTTTTTGGCTTGTTATACTAAAATGTATGAACAGTTTTAAAATCCTCGATTGAAAAATTCTGATACTAGACAAATAAAGGTCAATCATCCCTAAAATAAATGCTTTAAAATTCCATATTACCTAAAAATTGGAGAACAAGTTAACCATAAAAAAGTGTACAATGAACAACTAATAAAAGTCACATAACTTTTGGTAATATATTAACTATTACGTAAAAAACTCTATAAAAAATTGTGATTACTTTTTGTTTTATTTTATAGATAATAACTTAAATACAAACTATTTTATTAATTAAAAAAAATACTTAAACTCACTTCATCATTTTCATCTTCATCGACAAACTTTACGGTGTTAGGTATATCAATTAATCCTTTACTTAATTCTGGGATATTTACAGCTTCAGACGAGATAAACCCAGAATCCACTTCACTTTCTAATGGTGTAACCGTAGCTTTTGGATGGTTAGCCGAATCTCCAATATTAAATTGAACTTTAGGAGTTGATGAATTGGCTTCAGTTAAATTCATACTTATACTACTAATATTTTTTTCATTATCTTGATCATTTGATACATTAAAGGTGGAATTTAAACATACAGGTAAGTCTTGATTAATCAATGGATCTGACAACTCTAATGACGTGGGGACAGCACTAACACCAAATTCATTTACTGACACCTGAACATTGATAATATTTAGAATACAAAATAAAGTATGTAATCACAAATGAACTTACAGTATTTAATTTTTTTTCTTTAGTCATATTATTGAATGCATTATCTGAAGTCTGTTCAACATCTATCTTTTCATCAGTAAATATAATATCTGAAAGATGTTCTGTTGTTTCATTAGATGATATTTTTTCAGGTATTTCAACATTAGTTTCTTCTACGGTTTTCCTAAAATAATTATGTTTCAATAAGATTTTAAATTACTTAACTTTGTTTCGTATAAATTTAATATTCATATATTATGATTAACTTTTATAAAATTTTTAAATAGGTATAACTACTTATTAAATTTAGCAACCAAACAAAATAATTTAAATAATTAATTAAGTTAAGTATTGTTTATAGATATATAAGTTTTCAGGAAAAAAAAATAACTACAGTCTATCCAGTGATAGAACTCCCTATTTTTGCGCTTATAGACTGATGCTATTTTTCCCTCTCTATATTACACAGCTGGCAGTGTCTCGCGTGTAACCGATCCCGAATGACAAGATGTCACCCGGTGTCAGGAATGCAATGACTAGGTAACTTTGTCAGGCCGTGCCGTGTTCTCTCACTGGATAGACTGTATTTATGATTTAATGTATCAAGGAACAATTCTGAACTAAAGAATTGTTTTATAATCAAAATACTAACATATTAATATTATCATAATGTTGATTGAAAAGTTCATCAACTTTTGAAGGTGGTGGTGGTGGTGGTGGACTCTTAGGATGAGAAACACTTTTATATAATGATGATGCGGATGCTGTCCGAGAAATACCATCTGAATTTACTTCTGGTATCCATCCTTTAACTTCATTTGGACTAGGATCACTATTATATCTATATAGTACAATTTCAAGAAATAATAACTAGGTTATTAGTTAATAACTTAAATTAAAACATGCATGGTATATAAAAACAATTAAAATGAAATGTATGGTTATATCAAAATTGTTTTTAATTATTATATGTTATTTGTTTTTAATAATTTTCAATTTGCTTATAAAAAAATTATAAAGGTTCAAAAATTCTATCATTACCTTGAGTTAGAAGAACGGGGAGATTTAGAAAAATGAGATGTCCAATTTTTTTGTTTTTCTATTAGTTCTCGACTATTGAATTTTTTTTCAGGTTTTTCAGGTTTAATTGGTTTTTCACAAACTTTACTGCCATTTAGTAGTGAATGACTTTGTGCACTTCCGATGACACCATTTGATTTTTGATTGTTTACAGGTGGACTTGGAGATCTTGAGTTTGCACAAATGCTGTCTTGAGAATTACTTTGTTTTATTTTTTCTAACAAAGTAGGTTTAGGTTCACCTATAAAAATTTCCATCTTTAACTATATTTAATTATAATCAAGTATATTATTTGTTTCGAATGAATATTTTTTGTTTTTGAAAATATCTAAGTCATTTTTGCATTTTTTTAAGAACATATTTAGCGATTTTTAAGGGCATTAAAATTCCAGCCCTAGTTATTATAAATATACATACAATAAATATGAATTAAACAAACTCAAAAATTGATAATATGATAATATTTACATTGTTATTTTAGAGAATAAAAATTTGATTTTTGATAATGTGTTTTTAAATAAAAGAAAAAAATATATAAATATGTAATAGTTTTCAATAATTACTTACTATTTTAATATTTTAGAACTATTAAATAATAATTTTCAATTATTTAAGTTATATATAGAAAAATTATGAGTAAGAGTGATAATCTAAACATTTATTTTAGATTATACATACAAGGTAGTTTGGTAATGGCTTTTATTAAATTATTGTAATTATCACTCGCAACAATTTATAATTAATTTAAATAGGTAAGGCTAGTATATCTATTAATACTGTATGGATAAATAAAAATAAAAACAGTATTTAAACTAATAGGAGCATAATATACCTAATAGGTTATTATAGACAAGAAAAGACATACCAGTTCCCAATTTTTCGAATAGAGCTCTAGCATTATTAAATCTTGCCAAATGACTTTCAGTCCTGACAACAGTCACTTGATTTGGCGTTTCAGCTTTGACTGGCATTTTCTTATCTAATGTAGGAGAAGTATTTTGCTTAACTACCATTATATCTGGATCTTTAGTTGCTGTGGGACGTTGAAATATATTGGCAATCTGAGATACTTTAGGACCAACCATTCTGATTGATTTCTTCTCTTCAGTTACAGCTGACATCTAAAATGTAAGATCCTATCATACTAACAGACCGAGTATGGTAACATTACATTCAGTATATAATAAAATACAGTGAAACCTCTCCTAACAGACTCCTCTAAATAGCGGCTAATTCCCAATAGCAGATATTTATTCGGGAATGGAGGTGTATTCATAGCAAGCTGAACCCCCAACTGAATAGTAGACACCTCTGAATAACGAACGAAATTTTGGCGAACGAGAGTGTCCGTTATTCAGAGGTTTCACTGTATTTAAATTTGATTATTAGGTCTTAAAAACAATAATATTAGATAGTAAAATTCATTAGCAATTATATATATTTATTTTATCAATCAATTTCATCCCTAATGTCTATAGAACTTAATACATTTATGTAATAGAATATTAAAATAAGAAACAAACATAAGTTGTTTAATATTGATAATGTACTCACAGTTTAAAAATGATTGTTAGCTGCCCCAACATGTTGACATCGTACTGAATCATGATCACGCTCTATTGTATGGTGCATATTTGCAGGACGGAGAAATGTGATGCAGAACACGAACAATTTTACCTATTTGGAAGTCATTTTTCTCCGAACTCGATCAGATCAGACTAGTTACTGAATTCCAAGACTAGCAAATACTACACTCTAGTAGCGGTCCAATACATTATACTAGATAGTCTCCGAGTCTGTAGTAAATAGTAATACCTACTATACAGCAAAACATTAGACGATAACAACAAAATGGGATATGGTTACATTATCGTATTGCAAAGAATACCAACTGAAGTATAGAAACTAAGGTTCTCGATTACGAGGACTAGGGTTTTATGTGCAAGAAAAAATATAAGTAAAACACCCAGCAAAATAAAAATTACATTAAATTATTGTTATAAATATAAATGTATCAAGTATGTACAAATCAAAATATAGAATATATCAGTGGCTATTTAAGTGTGCTCTACTGCACAACTGAAAGTAAAATTGTGCACCTCTATATTAGAGGCAAGCTGCTTGGTACCTACTCCATTTACAACAAAATCTTGGTGTAATAAACAATAAAATTTGTTTTAAAAAATCAAAATTTGTTATGAAACAATTTGCTAAGGTGCTATAGAATGCTTATTTCTCATTTTTAATAAGTATTATTGCTTGTCAAGGGCGCTCATAAGAAGGGGCAGGGGAGAAATAATTCTCTCCCCTAGATTCTCTACAAGTTAAAAAAGTATGTATCAAAATCCAATATTCCAAAATCATTTTTGGTATGAAAATATTTATTTTTGGAATATACAACTTAGCCATTTTTTATTATTTTGGTGACCTCGTATGACAGTCGTATTTTTGTTGTTTATGTTATATTATTTGTATAAGGAATAAGGTAGTAAGTTAAATGTGGTATGATTATAGTAAAATAGTTAAAAATCTTTTTTAATTAGTGAAAATGAGAATATATCTTTTTTTTAAAAATATTATATTATAATATAATTATAATATAATATTTTTTAATTTGGTTGGTGTCTCCGCCCTCCCATAAAACATTTCTAAATAAGCCCTTGGGGCTTGGAAATGTCAGCACTTCAGTACTTTTAGTTCAGTCCGAGTCCGTGTGCTTCAGTCACAGAGCTTCAGTAGCCATTTTGCAATTATATGCTAATATCGCTGGTGATAAACAGTTCTTATCAGTACTTACATAACTGAAAATTTAAATTTCATCTTTTGACATACAATACCTACATAATATCACAGAACATAAAGGTTTAGTGATATAATAATATATATTTTGTCAGTGCTTTGCTCAAAATCATCCATAATTTTAGACTGTGGATTTGATAAACATTATTAGCAAATACAGTAGATTTTCACTTAGTTTTAGAATATGAACTCCGGATGTCGATTTTAATTTTTTTTTTTAGGATTCAAGTGATAGTACATTTTCTGTTTTCTACTGGTATACCTAATTTATAATTTTCATATCATAATCTTATTATCTTTATTATAGTAACCATCATCTAATAAAAATAAAAAAAAATGGGTATGTATAGAATATTTTATTATTAATTAACATATCTAAATTTTTTAAATAAATATTTAAATTTTTTAGTGGAAAATATGGGTGTCTTGCATCATTTTATTCAGTTTAAGTTACTTGCTCCAGATGCCATAAAGAAATGTCAAAGTATAAACAATGAAGAGCTTAATGGACAAACCATATGTTTTGATAATTACAGTTCTGGGTAAACATAAATTTCTTTAATTCAGTTTGTAACAGGATATATAATATTAATATAATTGAATAATGTATTTAGTAAAAGAGTTCTGAAATGTCTGTTAAATAGCATTTACACTTTATACCATATAAGCTTAAAATTATCAAGCATTATTTTTGATAGGTATTTTTATAATATTATCCTATTTTTAGGAGTATGTTATATACCTAGGTAAATATGTCTATAATTTCTCCATTATTTTTTGATTTGATTTTTCACTACCAATTAAGAATTGTTTTTAATTTAAATGTACTTGCTAAGTGAGCTAGTGCAATATGGGCTGCCAAAATAAACGAGGGGAGCCTAAAAAAATTGCAGTTACTATATAGCATAAATATATGTTTTTCAACTTTGATAATCACTTTTTTAAATTATAGGTCATCTGGTTATATATTGATTAAAATATACACCATTGTATGTATATAATAAAGTTTTCTACTAAGTGTAAAAGGTTGATACCTACATGTTTTAAGAATTTTTCTATTCTTATGTTTAAAAAACCAGACATACTTCGCTCTACAGGTATTCTTCGGGTTAAATATTCTTGGTGAGTGTGTAGAATTTTAAAGAAACAATAAATACTTTCTTCAATAGTATGATTCTGAATCAAGGAAGTTACTAGTATGAAGAACAATAATAGTCATCATTTTCAACACACCCACCAAGAGTATCTGACCCAAGGAGCAAATAAGCGAATAATACTCGTAGTGTGAAATCTGTCTGGTGCTCTTATCTATACTTTAATTATCTTCACTATACTATACTTAATTTTACTTTTTTTATCTAGTAAATAAAGAAAAGAAAAAAAAGATGTAATAAGATAAAAACGTGTAAGAAAAATATGTTTAAATTTTTTTCACATTTTCAAAATTTTTTTGTTCTAAAATATTTCTCATATTACTGTTTATTTATGTCTAATTTTCATAAAGTTTGGATTAAAAAAAACATAATTTTCGAGACTTTTATTAAATTTTGAGCAATTTTTCCCAAATTTTAAAAAAACAATTAAGAATTTTAAAAAATAGCCTTTCTAAAGCACCGTTTCCCAAACTTTTTCTCTGCCGGACTCCTTTGATATAATAAAAATGATTGCGCACTCCTTAATAGAAATTAAAATTAAAAACAATAATAATAGCTGTAGTTTGGCCCATGTGATCAGTCTGTCTCTAATCTTAGTTGCTTTTTAACGATAACTATTTTGACAATGTATTTATTATCAACAGTATTTTCCATTTACAAATATTATATCAGTATTTTTGGTTTTACAGATAAATACTTTGTGTATTTTTAATTTATGTTCTCAGACCCCTCTGGTATACGAGCGGACCACAGTTTGGGAAATGCTGCTCTAAAGTACCATTGAGAGGCAAATCTAATTTTAAAAAGCCGGACATACTTCGCACGATGGGTGTACTTCGCACGACGGGTGGTATTCTCTTGACGGGCGTATTAAATTTTAAAGAAACGATAAATCATTTCTTCAGTAAAACGATTCTGAACA
>JAIPRM010010886.1:0-13377 GCA_025469315.1 Stegophylla sp. TES_Ste_2020
AAATTCGGATCAAAAAATGATGGTTTCCGAGTCGTTTTTGTCAAATTTTGGGTAGTTTTTTCCAAAAAAAAAAAATTGAAGAATTGAGAAATTCAAAAAATGATCTCTCTAAAGTACAATCTAGAGGTAAATCCGATTTCAAAAAGTTATTGTTCGAAACTTTTTGACAAGTATTTCTATACGAAAAGTTGTACACAGAAAAAAAAAAAATAAACATCATTGTAAAAACACTAGGTAGCTTCTTCACTTCATTCAGAATCTAAAATAAAAAAAAAAAATTAGATTTACTTATGACGAGTCGAGAATTATGTGAGTTAAGATATTATAATGTGAATGCAGTGGTTTCTTTAAAAGGAGTGACCTCCCCCCACTTAATTTATGGCTATACGGTAATTTGAGATTCTGAGTGAAGCGAAAAAGCTATTGTTTTTATAGCGATGTTTATTTTTAATTTATTTTTTATTTATTTATGTGTACACTATTCACGTTTTCGTATAGAAATACCTACTTAAATACTAGTAGAAAAGTTTCGACCAGCAACCTTTGCTTTGAAAAATTACAAGGTAGGGAATAGATTAAAAAAAGGTTGGAATCCACTGCTTCAGATGGTTCTTAAAAGAGGCCATTTTTCGAAATTCTCAATTGTTTTCTTAAAATTTGGGAGAAACTATACAAAATTTGATAAAAAGCACACGGAAACTATCTTTTATTTTAATTTTTTTGTTTAATGTCTACACGTTTTCGTGTAGAAATACTTATCCAAAAGTTATGAGTAGTTACTTTTTGAATCAAATTTCGTTTCTAGATGTTACTTTTGAGAAGTAATTTTTTGAAATTCTCAATAGTTTTCTCAAAATTTGGGAAAAACTACTCATAATTTGACAAAAATGACTTGGGAACTATGTTTTTTTTAATCTAATCTTTATGAAAATTTAAAAATAGATAGATTGAAGAACATGATAAACATTTTGGTACAAGAACATTTGGAAAATATATATAAAAAAAATTTCTAACATTTTTATCTTGTCATTTTTTTTTTACTTTTCTCAGTTAGCAGTTTAATAAAAAATTGGCCGACTAAAAAATACATTTTTTTTTTTTTTTGTCAACCGAACAAATTTTATGATTTTTGAGTAGAATTGTCTTGAATTAATTGAAGCTCCACTCAGAATCATCTTATTTAATAAATGATTTATCCTTCCTGTAAAATCCAATACACTCACAAGAGTATCCCACTCGAAGAGCAAAGAATACCCAAGGCGCGAAGGTCCTTTTGTGTGGTATGGCAAGAGCGTGAACGCGAATGAAAATGAAACATTGTATTCTGTCATTGGTGTACCGACACTTGAGTGTGTGACAGTTGTGTGCCGACAATTGAGTGCATTGATAAATAAGTGCACAGAAATAATTGTGTGCGTTTATTGGTTTAACACAATTTTATTAATATGCATCTATAGTGTTATGCACGACGATAAATATAGTTTTAGTTTTTATTTTAACTTCTCATTGGTATAAATGCAATTGCCGATTATTAAAAAATTCTCTAATATTTAATATCGAATTTCTCTGTCTAGACGTATTTTCATTGATTGCACTTTCATACCTATATTAGGCTCATAAGAGCTTATGAGATTACTACCGATTATCGAATCGAAATGTTCCCACGTTGCACACCAAATCAAGAGACGTATGTAGATTGAGCGGAGCGAAGTGATAACAATAATAATATCCGTCATTTTTAACACACACCCACTAAGAGTACCTGATCCAAGGAGAGAAAATACCCGTGATACGAAGTATGTATGTAGTATGTTTGGCTTTCTTGTCTATACTTTAATTGGCTTTACTTTACTTTTCTTTACTTTTTTTTATACAATAAATAAAGAAAAGGAATAAAAGTGTTTGAAAAAACTCCTCAATTTTTTTTTCACATTTTCAAAACTTTCTTGTTACAAAATATTTCTCACATTATTGTCTATCTATGTTTAAATTTTCATAAAATTTGGATTGAATTAAAAAAATAATATATTCCGAGTCTTTTTTTGACAAGTTTTGGTTAGTTTTTCCCAAAATTTGAGAAAACAATTGAGAATTTCAAAACACGGCCTCTTTAAAGTACCGCCGAGAGGCAAATCCAGTTTCGAAAATCGGCTGGTGGATGATTGTTTTGGACAAGTTTTCGTGTACGAAAGCGTGTACACATAGAAAACATGAAGAGTTTCCAAAATTTTCGTACGTTAAAATATTTCTGATATTATTGTTTTATCTACGTTTATGTTTACATAAAGTTTGGATTAAAACGATTTGTCGAATTTCGGGTAGTTTTTCCCAAATAAAAGAAACAATTCAGAATTGCGAAAAATGACCTCCTGAAAGTACCGTCCAGAGGGCAAATCCGGTTTCAGAAAGTTACTCTCGGACAAATTTGATTTCTATACAAAAACGAGTACACAAAAAAAAAAAGAAAAAAAAAATAAAATAAATAAATAAACATCGTCTTATGATGAGAACACTGTAGTTTTTTTTTGGTCCATTCGGAATCTAAAATCGTACGATAACAAGAGTAGTTTTTTCGAGCTCGTTTTCTATTCTACCCCCCCCATAAAATATTCCAATATCTCTGGGGGGGGTGAAAAAGCCGGTGGTTTACAAATACGTAAAATCCGTTCGGCTAAACCAATAACGCGGTATAATAGTCCGTCGTCGTTGTTGTGTGACGCGTGTCGTCGAGGCGCGCGTGAAAAAAAAAAACACACACACACACAGAAAAACGTCCGTTTTCGGGACGTCTGCGCGCGGGCGGCCGAGCGGACTGCGACGAAGACGACGGTGACTCTACAGGGCGGGCGGGCGGTGTGTCTGTAGCGGGGTCGGGGGGGGGGCGGGTGCGGCGGGCGGCCGACGACGGTCCACGCCGAGCCACGATCGCGGGCGTCGTCGTCGGTGGTGGATCACGTGCGCGCTTGGCGGCGGCGACGACCGACGGGGTTGTGTGTGACTCAGTGTTGCTCGGCGGGATAACGTTGTGGCGGCGGCGGCGGCGGCCGTGTACACTACCGCGTTTTTTTTTATTATTATATCATATACTAATACTACGGCGGCGGCGGCGGCCGTTAGTCTCGGCAGACTCTCGTGGTGTGACCGATCTCCATCGCGACCATCATGACGCTCGTCTCGGCGGCCGTCTTCGTCGTCGCGTCCATTTCCGTCGTCGGCTGTCGCACGTGTGAGTATCGTCGTCGTGTATTATTATTATTATTTATTTATTTATTTATTTCGTTATTAATAATACGTCACGGACAGAAGTCCAAATAAAAGGTATATAAAAAATAAAAATAAATAATCGGAAGAAAGAAATATTACAAAAAAAAAAAAAAAAAAAAAATAAATAACTTAATAACTAATACGAATTTACAGTGAAAAATGTAAACATAAAATACTAACAACTATAATAATATAAATTTAACATTATTATTATAATTTTTTTTCGTAGTAAAATGCTATACTTTTTGGCAATAGTCAGATAATAATATTATTCTTATAGATACGTACGTTTCGTGAATCTTTCCGATTTCGACGTAGTTAACTCGTTTGTAATTTTTTGTGCTTTAAGATTCTGAACGAAGTGAAAAAGCTAGTGTTTTTACTACAATGATGTTTATTTTTTTTTTTCTGTTAACACTTTCGTATAGAAATACTTGTCCAAATGTCTCTAATCAACGACTGTTCAGAAACCAAATTTGACTTTAACTGGTACTTTAGAGAGATCATTTTTTGAATTTCTCAACTTTTCAATTTTTTTTTTTTTTTTTTTTGAGTGGAAAAAACTACTCAAAATTTGACAAACATAGATAGACAATAATATGAGAAACATTTTGGAGCAAGAAAATGTTGAAAATGTGAAATTTTGGACATTGCATTTAAAAGGCGATAAAACTATTCTGAGTGGAACTTTAGTTTACACAAAACAATTTTAATCGTAAATTATTTAGCTTATTACTAAGGCTCGGAAGTTGAAGACCTTAAAATCATTTAAAAATGACTTATAAAAACTTTTTGAAACCTGATTTGCCTCTAGTTCGTACTTTAGTGAGGTAAATTTTTGAATTACTCAATTTTTCAATCTTTTTTTTTTTTTTTGAAAAACTACTTGTACTATATATTTGTATTTAAATATAATATTAATTTTTAATGTACCTGCACTGCACTAGGGTTAGATCGAAAATGTTTTATTTATTACTAGGGTTGGGATTTCGATTCACTTTTCATTGTTTTCCAACGGTTTGCTGTGTGATGCTTGTCTGGTCACAAATCCGTTAAATGTACTTTTGAATGAGAATCAAAAAATGTATTTTAAACTTTTAGTTTTTATGTAATTTTCTTAACTTCTTAGGGTTTTTGAAGCATTTTTAGAATTTTCGAATACACAATATGAATTTGAAATGTTGTATTCAGATTTTTAATCATAATTAATGAAAATGATTCTTTTTCGGATTGAAATAAGTCCAAGTCGATGAGATGTAGCATTTTTTTTAAAAAATATTGTTATTATTATTTTTCTTAAATTTACATTAGGTAAATACTATTGCTTATACATATTAAGTAAAATAAAAATTTATAGGAATTAAAATACTGTTCGAAAGATCAAAAATACATTTGTAATTTATTTTTATTTAATTTTTTTAAACTACAATGAATACATTTTAAAGTAATTTTTACTGTGCATTTTAAAATAGATTTTGGTGATGTTTGTATTCTTTAAGGGCATTTTTTGAAGTTTTTTAGGATTCTAAAATGCCAGCCCTATTTATCATGTTTATTACGTTGCATGAGTTTGAAACGTTGATACCCACAAACGGTCAACAATAATGTTAATTTGCTTTTCTCTCTCTCTCTCTCTCTTTTTTTTTTTTTTTTGTTCTGAACGTAACTAAGAATAATTACACAACTCTGTGGAAAATAATTAAAACATTTGGGGTACATCCAATTCGTATTTCGAGAAAATTCCTATATAATGATAAATAATACTATATGCTCTTGCTTACGTTTAACAGTCGGATATTTATTATCATTTAGTGAACCTATTAAATGCAGTTTTATTGCTGGAAAAATTTTAAATCGAGTTATTTACTAAAATAGATGTACATTTAGCATAATATACGATCGAGTGACATACACCTATCATTTAAGTTAATTAATTTTTTTTGTTCCCGCATTATAAAATAAAATAAAATAATAAAAATAGGTAAATGGAATTATAAAATAACAAGTCATAATCTAAACGTTAAAGAAAAAACTGATCAACTAAATTGTAAAATCATATTTAATCGCATTTCGTGAGGTTTGAAAACAATAAAATAAAATGCATTTTAGCGTTTGGCTTTTGAAACAACGTTTACATGAAATGCAATTGAAATATAACTTTGAAAGCTGTGATGCCAGAATTATTCATATTATGTTCTATTATTATCATAGACAAATTTAAATTCTGCTCGAACGTATTGAATTAGGAATAGAAAAATAAATTCTTCTTTGCTTTTAGAGTCATGTTATTTCGTTTAAATATAAGTGAACACGCCTAATATCCTAATGCATATACTTTATGTGTAAATCGATTTAATGTTATCACTTAATATTATTGCACCACACAGTTATTATTTGTGTATATTGTGTAATTTTTAAAATTATAATAATAAATATTTTATATTAAAAAAAAAAAAAAATATGTGTTTATAAACATTCAAAAGTAAACCGCTATCAGTTTTTTTTTTAATTTAACATAACTGAGCTAACTCAAAATTCAATTAATTTATTAACTTGTTACCTTTTTTCAATTAGCTGAGTTAAAAATATACATTAACTTGTCCGGCCTTTAATTTTACTAGAATTCAAATATTTAAACTGTAAATATTAATATATATATTTTTTTCTAGATAATTATTGAAATAAAATTAACCATAAAATATTGAATATCAAAGATATACATCAAATCATATGCTTTAACGTAAACTCCCGACAACTTTTTTGTTCAAAGTGTTCGAAATTAATTTAAATTAAAATAAATATAAAATGTATTTATATATTATTGCCTATGCGGTCTTTAATAGTTTCGTCGTTGATGGATATGCGAGATTTGTATGTGCTTTTGTATCGAATAAAATATTTCAATTTAATTCAACGATTTAGTGAAACGTGTTCGCACAGTTTTAAATCGAATAGAAAATCAGACGTGTCCCGAAAAGGCGTGAACGGTGATAAAGCGCTTTTTGGTCTAAACAAAATTGTTTTAAGGCTCTACGCGTGCGGTTCAGAACAACACGGACAAATCAGTTCCAAAAGCCGTTTTTTTTTTTTTTTTATATGCGTGTGAATTTTACATAAGGGTTTCGAAAATCGTGTGTGAATTTGACACTGTCGTTTTGAATTGTTTGGACACGGACCAACGGACGATTTACTGTTTATTTTATTGTTTTCGAAAAATAGACAGAGAAAAAGATATAGGGCACGATGCCAGTCCTAACCTAACATTACAAGCCACGGAACTATTTAAATACGAATAGCGGTCCTTTTGGAAATCTTTTTTTTTTCTTTCAATTCCCATTCGAATGTTGAAAATTTGATTTTTACCCGTGAGAATAAAATATAAAAACCGGAAATTGAATTCGACCGATAACGGCGTATGTATTGAAAAGTATTTTTTGTTTTTTGTCGTTAGGGATCGTAAAAATCATCCACTTTGTTGATTCTACTGTCGGGAGTAGATATACTAATTAGTAATTATAAAGTGCAGTGGTTCTCAACCAGGGGTTACTACCCCTAGGAGAAATCGGGATACTACATGAGGAGGAGGCGAGGGTTCAATGATCATTTTTCTTTTGTTAATTTTGTTAAAAATACATTTTAAATTTACTAATCTACATTATTTAATTCCTGTTAACATTTTATATTATTATTTTTGTTTTTATATTTAATAATTTGATCCTTTATTTAATATTATGAATAAGTAAGTTGATTTATATTTAATTGATACAATTATGGGAATAAAAAATCAATAGTAATAATTGTATAATATGTACTTATAGTTATATGTATAATTCATTTATAAAATTAACAAAAAAAACGTTAAAATTGTAATTTAAGGGGATAAGATTTTTGAAAAATTATGTAATATATTTTTTTCATACTTATTGGATTATACCAGACACTAAAATACCTAAATTTTCTTATTATACATTCGTATATTATTATCATCGGGGATAAATGGGATTACATTGGTTACAAGTATAATTACTGCACATAAAATTAAAAAAAAAAAAAAAATAATACTAATAATTATAATTTTGAAATAATTGCTAATAATTTTTAAAATGTATTTAAATTATGTCAAAAACATTTTCAAATAACAAATTTATTTAAATTCTGTTTTCTATCATCACTGGGTATTAGACAGATGTACTTTAGGTAATACGTAATTACAAAATCAAAGGACTTTTTAAATCAAAAGGAAATAATTACAAGTAAACATTATAATATGATGTAATGCTTTCCGTACACACTTAGTTTTGAATTACACACTTGACATTTCGTATTGCACATCAAAGCGTGACGTATTGCACACGATTTTATTTTCTGGACTCAATACACGTTTTGGTTTTTATGATTTTGTACTAAAACTTACTATATAGGGCAGTATTGCTCAACTAAGCGGTCGAAACCCACAGGGGGTCGCTATCACTCTGACTTGGGGTTGCGTAGCTCAGAAATAATAAAATAATCAGTAATTAATGGATAAGACAAAAAACAAATTAGATAATAAATAAGAATATATACTTAAGAATATGTTTCTTAAGTTCACATATTATTCATTCCGTTAAATTCAATTAATATTTCTTAATATATTTTAATAAATTATAGAACGCTGGATTTTACTATACGAAGATTTGAAAATTGCTTCAGTTGTGCATAATATTCGAAAAATGGGAAGGTCAGTGATGGAGGAAATATTCAAAATCACAAAAATAATGATTATTTATCAGATAACAATTATTCGGAGTTGAATTCACTATTACAATGTTCATTTTTTAAATATTCGAGGAATAATGGCATATAGATTTTTTTTTTTTTAAAAAACATGACGTCCTGTAAGAAGTTTCTCTGGACAACAGGATCGAGAGACATAAAACAGGACGAACGATCACCCTAGCTCACTATATATATGTCACGACTTTAATCCGCCGGCGGTACAAATTATTTACTGCTACTTAAATGTGAACGCACGAGGGATGAAAATCGTCGGTAATTAAATTTAAGTACAAGTGGGCACTTGTTATTTTTTTTCGGACACAACTGTCCGTGACATTTTTTATTTTTCGTTGAAATGTCTGTTAATATATTATATGTATATGTATTTATAGTCTGGGAGTTTTAGACTTTGTTATTTCCACATTTAGCAACGGACTTACTACTACTGTAAAAAAATAGTCAGTATATTATATATGTATATTTTTTTCCGACACTGATTAACACGATTAAAAACGTCTTTTTACTTAGACAGTTGTTTTTTTTTTCCTTATTATTCTACTTAAAATGTCGTATCACTTCGTCGTTTATCGAGTTTTTCACAGTAAAACAATTCAACAACACTTTAACGTCAGAAATGTTTTATTAGTTTAAAAAAAAAAAAAAAAAAAAAAAAAATGTAAAAACTCAGACACGTGAGGCGACGAATAGAATGTGCAATTTCCAAAAGAATTTGTATTATTCGGTCGTCTAATTTGTGTTTTATACACGCGAAAAATACTCTATAGAAATAATTAAAACGTTTTCTGGTCGTAAAAATTTCTTTCGAGATCGTAATGTTAATGATACATTGTTTCAAACATGTAACCAGGATTTATTTCAGGGGGTGTTTCGCTTTGAATGTCGTTTCAAACCTCTTGTTCATCATAAAAAATTTATGCAATTTCCATTTTCCTAAATCGCATCGCACAATATCACTGATGTTAAAGATTGACAATGATCTACAGTATACCTTTTGTTTCATTAATAGCCACTGACAATAAAATAATATGTACACGTTTAATAATAAAACTCAAAACGTAACCTTTCGCGTTATTACTCATTAGAAATGAGTAATAATTTTATTAATTGTATTGAAAATATTAAACCTTTTGACAATAACTAGATATCACACCTACATCGATTTAGGAAAAAAAGTAAAAATTATAAAATAAAATAATCTAGAATTATTATAAAATATTTATGCATTAATTGAATCGAGTTAGAGTAAAAAAGTTTAATGATTTTTTTTTTTCGAAACTAACTTTTTCAAACATTCCTTATAGCGTTTACGTTGCGAACATTTTAAGCCAAAAATAAGTTTAATGCGAGCAATAGTTAATGAGATACACAAAGTAAAAAAGTTTTATGTTTTTGAAAATAACAAAATCGTTAATTTGATAAGTATTATACATAGAATCTTCTTACTTTATAACTTTTTTTAAGCGTAAAAAGGTTCTAAAATGAAATGCGATTATAATATTACAATAATTATGTAGTATGGCGTTCTCTTATCAAAAATGTGCAATATTCTTGCGCTAAAATATTTTTCATATTATTGTCTGTCTGTGTTTAAATTTTCATACAGTTTGGATAAAAAAAATGATAATTTCCAAGAAGTTTTTGCCTAATTTTGGGAAATCGTTAAAATTTTTGAAAAATAGTCTGTTTAAAGTACCATTTAGAGGAAAAACTGGTTTCATAAAGTATTTTTATACAAAAACGTGTACTTATAGAAAAAAAAAAGAAAGAAAAGAAAAAAATAAAGATCATTATAAAAACACTAGCTTCTTCACTCCGCTCGGAACTTTTTCATAGTTTTCATAGATATCAATAAAAGTTTAGCTATAATGCTATAATACTATTATTTTATTGTTGTAAAAAATTGCAATATAATTTTTCTAAAAACATTAAACGTTATGTTGAAATACTTATAAACTTAACACGTAAATGTTTTGTAACTTTGTTGTACTTTATTGTTAGTTTCCGAGCAAGTATTTTTAATTGTTCAAAATTAAAAACCAGATTTACATAACACATTTTATTTCATCAGACCGTTTTAAAAGCCTGCATGCTGATAAGAGTACAAAAGACTCGTCAGTCAAAACGTATTCATTTAATGCTTCTACTCGTTCTGCAGTTATATACCGTTTTTTCCTCTTGTTCGTGTTACAGGAAATATAGAACAATACCTCACAATTTATTTTTTTATAATATGGCAAGCTTCTTCGTCGTTTTCATTCTAACAAAAATAAAAAAAAACTTGTTTTGAGGTGTAATTGTAATCAGTCCCTTTGTTGTTGTCACCAGTGTTTTTGTCGTTCACTGCGGATCAAATGATATTATATAGATTAGATTACCACATAAAATCAGACAAAATATAATTGGCCATAACTGCACTCAAAGAAAAATAAATAATTGAATTTATTATGAATTATGTATAATAAATAATATATATTTAAATTAAAATATCATTAGGATAAGATGACGTGACTCAGTGGCGGAATTTGAATCGCCTAAAATTTTGTGCTTTGTGTTTTAAATATTTTCTTTAGTTTTTTTAAAGAAAAATTAGGTGGGTGGGCGGTACTTAGTTAGAATTGAATCACCTTTTTAATTGGCTTCGGTGCCACTGGCGCCGTGACTTACTTTTGTCTCGACTAAATGAATATAATAAAATATTTATTGTTTTACGATAAAACAATGGAAACTATTATTATTTTATTACCATTGTGCGGAACGTACGTTTAGGCTTATCTGCTTGCGCAGTTATGAACTGCGTGCCAGAACCGTTTGTTTTGGTTATAAGGAAGTGTATAATAATATAGCATTTTAAAATCTGAGCGGAGCGAAGAAGCTAGTGTTTTTACAACAATGTTTTTTTTTGTCGTTCTTTTTTTTTTTTTTTTATGTGTGTACACGATTTCGTATAGAAATACCTGTCAAAAAGTGATTACTTGTCTTTAGATGGTACTTTAGAGAGGTTATTTTTCGAAATTCTCAATTTTTTTCTCAAAATTTGAGACAAATTACCTAAAATTCGATAATAAAGATTCGGAAACTATTTTTTAATTCAAACTTAATGGAAATTTCATCATAGATAGATGATATTGTGAAATATTTTGGCGTGAGAAAATTTTGAAAAAGGGAAAAATATGTTTTAGAAATAATTTGTTTCGTACATTTTTTTTCTCATCAAATTTTTTTTTGTTTTTAGAAAAATTATCTTTTTTTCATTTTCTATATTTATTAGATAAGAAAAAAGTAAAATGAAGTAAAGTATAGTAAACTTAAGAAAAGTAAAGTAAAGCAAAGATAAATTAATAGAAGTATAGAGACAAGATAGCCGGATATACTTCGCACTATGGGTATTCTTCGCTCCTCGGGTCCAGATACTCTTGGTGGGCGTGTTGAGTATAATGACTCTATTATTGTTCATTATATTATTAACACACTTCGCTCAGAATCGTGTTATTGAAGAAATTATTTATTAATTCTTTCCTTTTTTTGTATTAACGTGTGTTAATAAACAATCGTTTCACAGATATGCCGTTGAATGAAATGGCCAAGAGGTCGTATCAGAGCTACACGCCGTACAACGGAACGACCGTACAATATTACTTCGATGACGACGTGGATGATATTGACGAGGACTCGGAGGAAGACGACGTGAAAGCGGAGGACGACGATCGAGCGTACAAAAACCCCAGAAAGTTATCGTCGTCCGAATGTCCCAGAAACGAGGAGCAAGCCGCATTCATGGTAATCGATTTATATTATTTTTTTCTACTCCGGAAAGCGATATTTATATTTGTTATCCTTTGTTTTTTACTCGGCCACTTTTAACTGAGAATAGGAAAAACATTTTGATGACAATAATAAGTGTTCAAAAAAAAAAATTTTTTTCTCATTTTCTCTTTCCATAAATTTTCTCCTATTGCCTATCTATAATTAAATTTTCAAAAAGTTTTGGATAAAAACTGGATAGTTTCCGAGTCATTTTTACCGAATTTCGGATAGTTTTTCCTAAATTTTTAGAAAACTATTGAGAATTTAAAAAAAACTGCCTCTTGCAAGTACCATTTTAAGTTCCGTCGAAATTATTTGTCCCTTTTTTTGTATTTATAAATACGGTCACTCTAGTCTAGAGGGATTTGCTCGTTTCGACAGACTGACTTGTCAAATCGATTTTTTGATATTCACGAGTTAAGACTTTCACTCTTGTATAGTCATTTTCCTTTTTTTCGAATGCAGCGTTTAGTTATGAGGAGAATCGCCTTTCTGTTCTTTTGAACATAAGGGAATTTATATGGAGTTCGTTTACATTGTTCGTTCCTTTTTTTTAGATCTTAGGATAAGCATTTTTCATCTTTTACGGAAATAAAATGTGTGGCCATATTATACGCACAGAGAAAAATATGCTTCACTTTGGATATTCCAGCGCTCGTCATTATCGTGGCCATCTGTCCGTATAGCAAAAGGGCTTTACAGTGGAAATCTAGAATAAATCCTGAGAGAGTCGACGTAATTTTCTTTTACTCGTCCCGACTGTGGCCCACTCGAAAGAAAATAAACGTTCGGACAATCGTGGGCGTCTGTTACTACTCGTTTGACGGGTGGTCCTGAAGTTTTCTAAAGGCGAAAGTATAATTAGTGCCGTTGCGCCCGACGTGTGAAGGTCGCGCAGTATACGGCTGTCCGCAGTGGCGTATATAGAAATTATTTTCACCGAGGGTCGATCCGCCTCCAGTCTAGCTATTACTGGAAATTTTTATGGAGTCAGAAGTCTTGATCCATATTTTTAAATCCTCTGAGAGCAGGGAGTCAAATTGGTAGACATATTTATATAGTTAATGGTAGTTGTAAAAGGTTAGGTTAGTAAATTGTAATTTGTACTATTTTTACTCGAAGAATTGTTTGAGTTTTGAAATTATCTCAATAACAATCGCGATAATCAATAACAAACACCGTCGCCGTTTCTGACGCGGCTTTCCTAAAAGTTTTTTTTCCGTCAACACTTTCCTTTTGTCCTCGCCAAACGCGTCCACCCCGTCTATTCCAGTAGTGAATATCGCTCTAAAATTCACGTAGGTATTTGTCAGTTGGTTGTAAAGTTTTAGATTCTGAATGAAATGAAGAACCTAGCGTTTTTACAATGATGTTTATTTTTATTTTTTTTTATTTTTTTATTATTTATTTTTTTTCTGTGTACAACTTTTCGTATAGAAATACTTGTCCAAAAGTTTCGATCAATAACTTTTTGAAACCGGATTCGCCTCTAGATTGTACTTTAGAGAGGTCATTTTTTGAATTTCTCAA
>JAIPRM010010888.1:0-13376 GCA_025469315.1 Stegophylla sp. TES_Ste_2020
GAAATTTTCTTGCGCCAAAATCTTTTTTATAAGATTTTCTATCTATGGTTAAATTTTCATAAAATTCTGATCAAAAAATGCGAGTTTTTTTGTCAAATTTTGGGTAGTTTTTTCCAAAAAAAACATTGAAGAATTGAGAAATTCAAAAAATGACCTCTCTAAAGTACAATCTAGAGGCGAATCGGGTTTCAAAAAGTTATTGATCGAAACTTTTGGACATGTATTTCTATACGAAAAGTTGTACACAGAAAAAAAAAATAAACATCATTGTAAAAACACTAGCTTCTTCACTTCATTCAGAATCTAAAATTACAATAATAATAATTATAATGATCGGAATAAATCCTGTCGATTGAAACTGTAAATATAGTTAAATCACATTGTATTATTATCTCGAGTAAGGGACGACTGGGACCTCTTACTATGATAAAATTCCTTAAGTCGAACCAGTAATGTACGCGTAGAACGTATGAAAACACTTTCAACAACAATAAGAGCGTTGATGAAAAAAAAAATTGTGTACTTCATTCCTTGGGATGTTCTTCGCACCTCGGGTGGGATACTCTTGGCGGGTGTGTTGAATTTTAAAGAAACGATTAATCTGGTTGTATGGTTTGTGGTTACATGCAATAGACTAATATTATAATATGATAACATATGATATAATAATATGTGGTTGGAATTCGACAAGAATAACAAAATCAATTCATTTTAGTGTGACTGTACACTGATCTTGCGTAT
Organism: Stegophylla sp. TES_Ste_2020; assembly: GCA_025469315.1. NCBI lineage: Eukaryota > Metazoa > Arthropoda > Insecta > Hemiptera > Aphididae > Stegophylla > Stegophylla sp. TES_Ste_2020. Next base: position 742 of record JAIPRM010010888.1, read on the forward strand.
TATACTAATATACACGCCAATTGAATTTAAATTTTGAACTAAAAATTATTTTGTTACATATGTAAAATCATCGACGAAAATTGAAAATTGATTTTTCACACATTCCCTTACATATCTAATAAATAAACTAAAGTATTGATATATTTGGAAAATGACCTGTTGAACGTACCATTTGGATGTGATTTCGGGTCTATAGAGTAACTGATCGAAATTTTTAGACAAGTATACGAAAAAGTGTTTTCAGAAAGTGGAAAAAAAAAAAGAGTAAATAATTAAAAAATTAAAATAAACATCATTGACGAAAATATTAGCTTCTTCACTCTTTGCTCTGAATCTAATGTTGTTACTTTAGTTTCTGGTCGAGTGATTTTCGTAAAATTTTAATGAAAAGCTTACAATACACTAGTGATATTGTACTCGGTGTTTATGTTCCTGTGAACCGGGCACACAGGAGTGTTATTTTTGATATTTTGTTTTGCAACGCGCGACAAAATTGAAGAAAAACAAAAATGTAAAACATTCTGAGGTTGCGCAACTAAACTGCATTTTATATTATATTTAACGGACTCGCAGGTTACGTAATTTTTCAATTATTATTTCTGTTTCGCATGGTCTGCGGGGGCGTATTTAAAAAAAATCTCCGTTTTATGTTTTCCGTGAAAATCTTCCACGTGTTCCATTGTTATGAAAATAAAAAAAGAACCGAGTAGGAGTTTCGCCCATTTGTATTCGATACGTCGAAACATTTCTTATTTCTCGGAATAATTTAGAGCCCGGATTTAAATGCACTGTAAATCATCGAAAAATGCTCTGAAAAAAACGACATTTAAAAATGACCTTGAAAAATATGCAATTTACCGTGAAAATGCCCTTAACCTAACCTAACCTCTTTGCTTCTGTATATTCGAATGTTTTAACAGTAAAAATAATACACAGATATTATCGCAGTTATAGGAATATTAGTAGATATTTTTTAGGAAATATTCGAAAAACATCAATAATTGTTTTAATTAGCTAAATCCGAATTATTGATTCGTATATTGTGTACAGAAAATATAATCAAATCGTAAGTACATTGTTCAAATACTCATTAAAACGAATTAAGTGTCCGAAAAACGCCAAAACATGCTCTAAACATATAAATAATGCCAAATAAAAGTTTCACTTTTGCGTTATTTGTTACGTGAAACAAATTACTAGGACTGGGATTTTGTAGCGAAATAAATCTGTAAAAAAGCATTTTAAGTAGCTCCAAAAAAAAAGCAAAACAAATGGATTAATTAAATTTTACTCTAAAAATAAATTCAATATTACGAATAAAAAATCTGGACACATGTTGCACTACAGGTATTCTCAAGTGATATTCAGTTTATTAAAGTTTTTTTATTAAAATAAAAAATATTTTACTCAGTTTTATATTCCACTATTGACAACAGGAAAATAATTTTCACATGTATATAAAAAAAAAAAAAAAAAAAAAGAATACCAAAATATTTTTCATCATATTATTGTCTACCTATATTTGAATTTCCATAAAATTTATATTCTGGTTTACAGAAAAAAAAGAAAATCTATCAAAAATATGACAAAATAAATTAATAATAAACATCATTGTAAAAACACGAGCTTCTTAGCTCCGCTCAGAGTCTGAAATTCGACTAGAAAAGAAATCGATCGGGTCTTTTATTTATGCCAAAAATATATATCGCAGTCGTCGTTACTAGTCGACTCGACGGTCAGACGTCACATCGACCCTTTCTAAATAATTAAAAAAAAAAAAAAAAAAGACTAGAACCAAATAAGTACTTTATGGTCTCGAAAAAGGCAAAAAAAAACTATTTAACATTGCAAATTGATTGTATAATATTTCTCAGGCGTTCAGTTCTTTACGAATTTCGAACTGATAACATTGAAAAATCGTTCTTTTCTTTTTTTCCAACCATAATAAATCGGTTATTCAGTTGACCTTTTTTGACCGTTTTAAAATGTGCAAACAATTAAATATAGTAAATTCATATGACTCGTGAGCGTTTACTGTCCAAACACAATTATTTCCAAAGCAAACTTGACAAAAAAAAAAAAAAAAACAATGAACAAATAAACGAAAAATTAACTTTTTTAGTTAACATAAAAAAAAAAACATTTAATTAAAATCGCTTTATTCGTCAAAAAACAGCTACCATTAAAATTTAAGTGTAGTTTTTTTTTCTTTTTTTTATAATTTTTTGCGATAGTGTTAATCATTCCTGGGAATTATACAATTGTAGAATATGTGATATTAGAAATTTTTGTTCCGTGTTAAGCTCGATTTGTGTAAAATTTTCAAATGTAAATTAAATGTTTGAAGAACAATTATTAATATTCTGATAGCATTTAACAGATTTCGAAACGATGCGCACATAGTCGTGCGCACGGTAGGGGAGGGTGGGCAGTTGCCCCTCATGTTAGCTGATTTTTTTTCCAAATTTAGTGAGTACATAAATTATTATAAATTTTAAGAAATCATATCAGTCATTGTTGACGAAATCTTAAAACTTAAATCGATAGAAATAATTTTTATGATAACAATCCAATTTGACAACGATTCGTAATAACTCATTATTAATTTTTGTTACTCGTAGTGTTCGTACGAGTTTTAGTAATATTTTATCCGTTATTAATACAATTTAAAATAATTTGGATTAAATTAAAAAAAAGTATTTTCAGTTTTATAAAAATCCCTGTAATTAGCTCATAGTTTTACTGTTTTTTTTTTTTTTTTTTGTAAAGTTCTCAACAGATTTTTCTCGTTTTTTGGAAAAATTATTGAGAAATTCGAAAAATGACCTCTTTAAAGTGTCAGCTGGGTGTGATTTCGAATCTACAGACACATCGATCGAAACTTTTGGACGTTTATTTCTATACGAAAAAGTGTTCCCAGAGAAATAAAAAAAATTAAACGTCACTGTAAAATTCGTGAGGTTCTTCGCTTCGCTCGGACATTGAAAATGTTTACGATGCGAAAAACCGCATTTATTCGATTATTATAAACACGTGTACGACGACGAAGGAAATTTTCAGCACGAAAACGCGATAAACTTTCTTCGAACACGAAACTACTTTTCAAAATCTTTTCGCATAAATAATAAATCCGCGACTTTTCCTCCGTCACATGCCCTCGTTTTTAATATCAGAGTGCGAGTTATAGAGTATTTTGGGATATTAATAATAAGGCCCTTGTTATTTATTATTAGGGCTGAGATTTTGATACACTTTTCATTGTTTTTCCGAAGCTTATTGTGCGATGCTCTTTTCGTTATAAATGCGTTTTAGGTGTTTTTCATTTGGAATATAAAAATTTATTTTGAATTTTTCGACAATATTTGATTTTAAGGTCATTTTTCTCCTCATTTTTTAGGGCATTTCGTAGGTTTTTAGGTCATTTTCGGCCTAAAATTCAAATACAATATTTTGATACTAACTATTATAAATATGCGATTTATTTTATATACGCTAACAATAGATGAAATGATATTATTTTATCCACAATTCTTATACATTATATTTATATTGTAAATTCTCATTCTGCCTTCCAGCATAACGATGTACCAGAAGCCGTAGAACATTAAAATCGATGCAGACGCCTGACAATTACCAGTCATATAATTTTTTAAATTTTAAGCTATTATAATATTATGGTGACCATATTTAAGAAAATAAAATACAGGACGAAAATATTTTTAAATAAATAAGTATTTATTACATTATATATGTTTTTGAATCGCGACAAAAGTATAATTTTTAAACCACCTATTATAGATTAAATTTAAACACGTAAAAACACCATTTTGAAAAACATAAAATAAAATCCTCTTTAAAAATTTTTCAAATCCTTTATTCATGAATATTGTATACTTTACTTTCTAAAAAAAAACCCTGTAATTCATTTTAAGATTATAACTGATCTAATGGTATCCAATAGATTTCTAGATTCTTACATTATTTTTATCAATAATTTCATTTCAAAAATGGGACAGACTTGAAAATACCGGACAAAAAGTGACCTGATGGAAGTTTGTCAGGACAACAGGACACAGAGCCGAAATAAAAAGAACAATCCTGTATAAAACAGGACGTATGGTCACCCTATATTATAATTTAAATTTTAAATACATAAGTTTTTCAAGTCATTTTTGCATTTTTTTTCAAGGGCATTAAAATCCCAGCCCTATTTATTATTATTATTTCCGTATATCCGACTCGCCGCCGCATTAACCAGACACTACTTTCGGTCGTGTTTATTCGATATGCCGTTATGGCACTCCCATTTAAATACATAATAATTTCGAACGCGGTTTATTTGTTTTTAACTATTTCGACGGTATTTAATAAAATACTACTGTTTATACACGTACATGATAATTATGCGCGACGTGTGAACGCAATAAAACCGGCGCGCGAAACGATCTCACGTGTTCGGGGGTTATTAATCGGCCCCCAATAAATTCGCAATATGAAATTTTTTATTACAGACGTAAAATTTTGATTTTATACTAACGACGATTAACAGTAGTGATTTTATTGATGTATCGTGTTTGACTTTTAATAAATCGTAATTGTTTAAGTACCACAAATTAAACGGTTTTTGAATTCGAATGTTTTTACAATGATGTTTATTTATTTATTTATTTTTTTCTCTTTCTGGAAACACTTTTTCATATAGAAAAACTTGGCCAGAAGTTTCGATCGGTATCTCTATAGAACCGAAATCGTACCCAGACGGTACTTTAGAGAAGTCATTTTTCCAATTTCTCAATACTTTTTCCAAAAACGGGGAAAAACTGTCGAAAAATTGACAAAAAACAAAAAAAATTACCGAAATTTCCGTAAAATTGGAAATTACTTTTTGACATAACTTCGTTTTATTGAAGAAATGATTTATCGTTTCTTTGAAAAATTCGATACACCCGTCAAGAGAATCCCACCACTGGACGTGCGAAGAACACCCCTAGTACACACCTTTTTTTTTTTTTTCAAGAGATATGACTTCGCCAATCAAACCACCCGTCCTAATATCGTATTCTTTTTATCTCTTTAATACGGATTTCACTGTAAACTTTGTTACGAACTTTTTCTGAAAAAGAGTTTCCGAATAACTCCGGTCTCGCGAGTCACTTAAAACGCTGCTCTCCCGGGGGAATAAATCCCCCAATTGAAAATACGACTTCGGTTTAAAGAAAATCTGACCATTCCGTACGTTTTAAGTACGAATTAAAAATGGTTTTAGTGTCGAATAAAATGTGTTCACTTAATAGAATTTCGATCGATTTTGAATATTTTTAATGCGTCAGAGTGAATGTTTTATCATAACGATTATTATTATTTATTAGAAATAATGAAATATGTGAATTCAACAAGTAACTAAGTGATATAAAAATAACTATGTTATTATATTTTCATTTCAGGATGGGGCATGAGCTTAGCCTTGTAAATTGTTCTTAGTACCATTTCCTGGTAAAAACGCTAAATACTACACCGAATCGTTGTGATCGTTTTTAGTATTTATTTTTCTTTTATATTCTGAACGAAGTGAAGAAGCTATAGTGTTTTTACAATGATTTTTTTTTTTTTTTTTTTTTTTTATAAGGAAATACTTGTTCGAAAGTCTCGATCAGTAATTTTTTGAAACCGGGTTTGCCTTTTGTTGGTACTTTGAAGAGGTAATTTTTTGTATTTCCAAATTCTTAAATTTTTTTATGGAAAAACTATGCAAAATTTGAAAAATAAGACTCGAAAACCATCATTTTTTTATTTAAACTTCATGAAACTTTAACCATAGATAAACAATAATATGAGAAACATTTTAGAACAAGAAAGTTTTGAAAATGTAAAAAAAAACTTTGGAAATTTTTCCAACTCTTTTCTTTCTTATTATTATTTTCCCTTTTCTTTATTTATTAGATAAAAAAAGTAAAATAAAATATAGACAAGAAAACCGGACATAATTCGCACCACGGATATTCTCCGCTCTTCGAGTAAGATACTTTTGGTGGGTGTGTCAAAACGACGACTATTATTGTCCTTTATATTATTGACTTCTCTCTTTCAAAATATTGCCTTATTGACAAAATGATTTATCGTTCCTTTGAAATTCTTCACACCCAACAAGTGTATCTGACTCGAGGAGCAAAGAATATCTGTGATGCAATATATATATACATATATATTTTTTGAATCTGGAACATAAATCCTGTCACTACTCAAACTTTAATATGCGGTCAACTCATATACTTTTCATGTAATTCGCCCCCGAGACACGCATTGCAATTTTTATGCGCGCGAAACAGCGATTCGGCCGGAATTTCCGTCGGGTTGCTCGTGAGATACGCTTTGTCGGTAAAATTTTATCATGCAATCGCGCCGGATTAAAATACTTTTTGTCTTGACGGGACGTCACACCCTCGTTATATTATCACGGTGTTCCGTACGAGAGGGCGATTTTTATGAAATGCGAAAGACGAAATTATATTGTATATCGTGTAATTCGGAAATTCTTTCGACGCATTTTCGATGAGATAATGACCACTGACGTGCGCAGATTTTTTTTTTATTTTATTATTGTAAGGGATGCGGCTAATAAAACGTGTCAAATTAACCCTCCCCCTCCCCCTCGTTACAGTCAAAATGATTGAATCGGAATAGAAATAGAAGAGGAACGTATGAGTCGAAGGAAAATTAGCGTCCCCGAAAATCGTAACTCCTCATGTACTACTCACGGGGAGCTTTTTAATAAATTAGTAGGGGTATGCTGAAATATTTTGAAAATAAAAGAGGTACTTCTTTTTCTCGCATCCTCCCCCCCAATTTGAGAAATTCCTACAGATACAGCAATAAATGCCTCTAAAATTATTAAAGTATGTGACATTTCAGTCACTACTCCAGTGATTGAGAAAATTATAGGTTTTCATAATTATTTTTTATGACCGTTCAATAAAAATCACTGAGATCAACGAAATTAAAAAAAAAAAATTCCATAGAAGATTCACTGATCAGATGTGGATTTAGAACTTTGGCGATTTATATAGTTTTATCTTTGGTAAAAATTATGAATTGAGACTTTGCAAGCGTGCTCAATAAAATAATAAGCGTATATCCTCTGAGTATGCAAACGGATTTCCTGTACACTCTTGCGCACGCCTATACCGATTCTGTGTGTCAGTGAGTTTAATGTTCAAATTTCCGTGTAAAATGTAGAAAAATCTGTTAAATTATACTTAAATCTGTTAAAATATAGTTAAATCTGTTCGTCTTTCGAAATTCATCAAATCCGACCACTGAAATGGTAAAAATCTCAAGACAAAGAGTTAATTTCAAATTCAGAGTGAAGTGAAGAAGTGTTTTTACAATGATGTTTAATTTTTTATTTTTTCTGTTAATACTTTTTGTATAGAAATACTTGTCCAAAAGTCTCGATCAGCATTTTTTTTTTTTTTGAAACCGGATTTGCCTCCAGTTGGTGCTTTGAAGAGGTTATTTTTTGAAATTCTCAATTCTTCAATTTTTTTTTTCTTTTTAGGACTACGCAAAATTTGATAAAAAAAGACTCGGAAACCATCATTTTTTGATGCAAACTTAATGAAAATTCAAACATGGATAGACAATAATATAAGAAACTTAAAAAGTAAAGTATAGACAAGAAAGCACGACGGATATTCTTCGCTCTTCGGGTCGAATGCTCTTGGCGAGTGTGTTGAACACGATGTCTATATTATTGTACATTATTCATTTTTAACTTCCTTCGTTCAGAATCGTCTTATTGAAGAAATGATTTATCGTTTCTTAAAAATTCTACACACACATCGAGAGTATGAGACCCGATGAGCGAAGCATATCCGTGGTGTGAAGTATGACCGGTTTTTTGTCTATACTTTGCTTTATTTTACCTCACTATATTTTAATGTACTTTACTTTTCAATTTTGGGTTTGTTAAATTCGCATTAAAAACCTTATTGGTTTTAAGTATATCGATTTAAAAATTCGTTTAATCCCACTACGTACGATGTAACGTTTTACGATTGACTCAGTAAATAATTTTCAAAATCGGTTCGATTTCCAAAGTCGACACAAATCGTTGGCGGTTTTCAACCAATCGTACTGACGGGTTATATTAATTATGTAAAAAAAATCTTCAGAGGACCCGTGCCGAGTGTGGCCGACCTAACCCCATATTTATTAATTGCCCTCGTGTTCTTGCGCCTCTATTGCAGCTGACTGACCGATTGCCGAATCGATGACTACAGCAGCCACCACCACTCTTCCGCCACCGCGCGCCATCGAATACCTGTGCGTGTGTGTAACTCTGACACTGATGTGGGTTGAATTCAATGGTTTGTGCTGCGTGAACCGAAAACATCGGCTCGCCCAGACGATACGTGTTAAATTTCACACGGTAGATACGGTGGTAGTACGCGCAGTTGAGCGAATAGGAACGTTCAGCTACGCCGCCTTTGGGGGGGGGGGCCCTTTCGCCGCGGTTATTGCTCTTTGACTCGCGGCCGTCATCTTACAAGAGCTCCTTTACAAAACTCGGCCGTATCAAAAGGGCGAATTCGCTTTTCCAAAATAATAATAATAATGATAATAATAAAGCCTGAGCAGGAATACGATTCGTTTCTTTCAAAAAAAAAAAAAATAATAAATAATAATAATAATTTCGAAAATTTTACTAAAATATGGTAAATCACAAGGCATACCAATAGTGCCAACTGTGTATCGAATATTGTGTGTGAAAATTTCAAGCAAATCCAATTATTTCGAATAGCTATAATAATAAATAAATAGGGTAAGGATTTTAAAACATTTCGCAAATTTTTATGGAAAATCAAAAAGGAAAAAAAATTGCTAAGTGGGATAGAAATCCGTAACGGAGATTAAAAATATGATAGTTTTATTTGAGTATATTTGCATATTTTAAGGTTTTGAAGTTTTTAAGTCATATATTTGAGTTTATATGTATGCATATTGTTACATATTTTGATTTTTTTTTTTTTTTTTATGAAAACTGCTTATTCCAAATTTTTGGGTAATATTTTTGAATTTTCAAATTCATTTTATTCTATTATGTTTTCAAATATATAAAATACCCATTATTAGTTTTTTGACAATTAGTTTTTGGGTTATTTCCTTAAACGAAAGTGTTCTTTGATTTTTTTTTTCATTTTGGATCATTCAAGGCCATTTAGACCCATTGCCGCATCCACTATGCCTCTCCACTCTTCTCTGTCAACGAAAACGTTCGGTTTCATTCAACTCTTCAACTCTCATCTCATTTCAACCATCCTATTGTATTTCGTGTTTCTGTTTTCACTTAGTTCTTTCTATGAGGTCATAATATAATTAAATATTAATTTCCGAATTTTTTTCTTTTTTTTTTTTTTTTTATTCATAGTGTCTATATATTTCATTTTTATATTAAAATAAACGCATATGACATCGTTTTTAAGCGCATATTTTCGAACATATCGAAAATATTATTTTCGCAGCATATTAGCATCATATGTAATTCAAGAGCATATATTTCTTAGTTTTCTGTGGGACATAATATTGTATCAAAAATCCGAACCTTAGTATAAATATAAATCTCATAACGTGAGATATAGGTACCGCATTACGCGTCGTCACGGCGGATACACGAGAATTGTAAGAGAATTATTATTTCGAAAATATCTTAAAACTACGGTTTCCAGACGTCCCATATAATACGGGAACGTCCCGTATTTTAACTAGAGGTCCCGTTGTCCCGACAAACCTCTTGGGGACACACCAAAATGTCCCGTTTTTCAAAAAATTATCAATACATCCCTTTGACTCTTAGAACATCAATGAATATTATAAAAGATATTCATTCTTATAAGTTCTGATAAATATGATAGACCTGCATGATCAGAAAATTCAACAATCAATTAATTTTGTAAAGTTAAAATTTATATACTCGTATTTTTATAAAACTAATGTGATATTTGTTTAACAATTTCATTCCTACTGGCTAATGGATATTGCCTGAAGAATACAAAGTCTTTTTTTTTTCGTTTTTTTTTTTTTTAATCATTTTATTAAGTTTAAAAATGTTATGCTTATATTTTGTTTAGTGTACGTTCTTATTGACGTATTCTGTTGAAATATCATTCAAAAATTATAAAATTTAAAAATAGAAATTAACTAAAAACATTTTCATTTAAAAAAAGAATCAATTGTTGGTGGGGGAAATTCATTTTTTGCTTGTCCCGTATTTTTTATTTTGAAATCTGGCAACCCTGCTTAAAACGCAACGTGTGTTTTTATCGTCGTACTGGGGTTAAGGGTGGTTTTAAATTTAAAAAATCAACATCGCCATAACGCGCACCCCAATCGTGAATACACGCGCGCACACTGTCATGCTCTCGCGAAAATAATCTCTCTCTCTCGGAATTGGCGTTTAAACTCTAATGTGCTATACGTTAAAATCGACCGTCGTCGTATTATACGTAGAGCGTTTCTGCTGTATAAATTACACGTAAGTATACGGCTTGTAAGGGGAAGACTGCGGAGAGACGACGAAAAACACGCGTACACAACACAGTGGGATAAAATTAATTTCAGCGAGCCAAAAGTCAGAATTTTTTTTTTTTTTCAACTTTTTTGTTACAATTAGTTTCAACAATTTGGAGGTATGACGGCAAACATATAAGGGGAACAAAAAGAATATAATTATTTACAAAGAAAAGGAAAAGTAAAAAAATACTAGATTAATGTGTGGTTAAAAAAAAAAAAAAAAAAAAAATAGAATGTTATGTATAATATTTACTATTGTTGGTCTGTGAATATATTTTTAATTTCAAAAGGGATTTTTGAGTAACGGAAAAGGGATAAGAGGTGGTCTCGTTGGGGTGATAGGGTGGGGAGCACATGAAGATTAGATGGGTAATGTGACAAACCACAGGTTCGTTGTGCAGTGTGCAAAGAGGGGAATCTTTGAAATGAAAGTTTAATAGAACGGGCAGGAAGTAGAATGTGGGCCAAAGTGGAGACGGGAGAATGACACTATGCACTTCCTGGAGAGATTGAGGTTATGAAACCAGGATAAGTCAAAATTATAAAATTTATAAAATGCTAGTTTTTATGATATAATAGTAATTATATTCACTGACCTCGCGAGATCGCATAGCATTGGGACTCTACGCTAAAGAGTACTATTGTTTTTATTCGATATTTGACAACTTCTCAGTTAAATTTAATAATTAAATTTAATTTAATTACCTAATTTTAATTTGTTTTTAATAGTATAAATTTAATCACATCGAATAAACTTAGCGTACCTAATGTTTATTACCCTAAAATCAGAATATACCTTTTTCGTAACTCACAGTGTCAACACACTATGGTAATAATATTGTAATTTAGCTTCTTAATTATTTATTAGGGTAAGCGATGAAAAAAAATTTCAAAACATTATTTTTTCACATTTTCTTGCAACAAAACATTACACATATAACTGTCTGTTTTTGTTAACAATTTCATAAAGTTTGGATCAAAAAAGATATTTTCCAAGGCGTTTTGGTCAACAAATTACTGCTACTTTTTCCCGAATTCCGAGAAAACTATTGAGAATTTCGAAAAATTACTGCTCAAAAGTTAATACTATCTAAAGGCGAATTGCGATTCAAAAAGTTACTTGCCAACATTTTTCGACAAGTATTTCTATAAAAAAAAAGTGTTTACAGAAAAAAGAAATATCTCTGTAGCAACACTAGATCTTTCGTTTCACCCAGAATTTAAAATGATTTTTAGGTTAGTATGTCGTCTACTTATGAAACGTTGCACCAAAGGTCAAATGACGACAATAAAATTAATTTGTTCTGATTATTTTTTTCCTTTTAATTATTTTTAATATCTACCCATTACTTTTTGTTTTATAATCCGTATTTGACAAATAATCAAAAAAAAATACCATTTTCTTCGTACAAAGTTCTAATTTCGTTCTCGTTTTTTCCAACAAACGGAATGATTTTTCTTTATGTGTACAATGCGCAATGTTGAATAATACAATTCGACTACGGATGGTCACCTGTTGAACATTACGCAGTGTTTACTGTGTACGGACTTGATTGTCAGTCGTTTTAGTTTCAGAACTTTAAGCGATTAGGACTAGGACTAGGATGTGATGTACTGAAAACCTACAACATAGGCATTAGAAAGTTTCAAATAATTCTACAAAAAATTGTTTTTATAATTTAAAAAAATGCTATTAAAAAAAACGTCTTGAAAATGTAATTTTTGACACTGAAAAATAATTTATAACATACTAATGAACGTTTCATTATAAGATCAAACAAATTATTTCCAAGAACATCTTAATAAAATTAATTATTTCTGAGAAACAAAAAGAAATTGAAATATTCTTTATTCAGCTGTAGATATTGTATACTATACTTTTTAATATAAAGTATACTCTTTAAAATATTATGTATAATTTTGTTTTTGTTTTTTAATTTTTATTTTAGATTCTGAACAAAGTGAAGAAGCTAGTGTTTTTACAATGATGTTTATTTTTTTTTTTTTATTTTTTTTTTTTTTCTGTTAACACTTTTTCGTATAGAAATACTTGTCCAAAAGTTTCG
>JAIPRM010010889.1:0-13375 GCA_025469315.1 Stegophylla sp. TES_Ste_2020
AAATTTTGGACATTTTTCGAAATTTTTTTTTTTTTCTTATATTATTAACTTCCTTTGTTCAGAATCGTTTTACTGAAGAAATGATTTATCGTTTCTTTAAAATTTAATACGCTCATCAAGAGAATACCACCCGTCGTGCGAAGTACACCCATCGTGCGAAGTATGTCCGGCTTTTTTATTATATTCATAATAAAATAAAGAAATTGAAAAATGTTTTTTATATTATCAAAATTAATAATAAATGGGTATAAAAATGCTGTAATTATACTAATATCAAATGGCAGAGACATAAATAGAACTCACAACAAATGTTTCTAATAATGTATTTTAATTAAAATATTTATGCATTTTATGAAAATTGTCTACAACCCTTTAAAGCAGTGATGGCCAACCCGCGGCCTGCCTTGAAATGTTTTGAGACCCGCTAGATTTATCAAACATTTACAACAATATTTATTTTATTTTAAAATTGATTTTTATTTTCGCCCATTTAGTTCAGCATTACATAAGTCTATCTCGACAAACAGTGTGTCGTCGAATTAATGATATTTCAAACAAAATTATTGTAAAACTACGCAATCTAATTCAATATTTCAAATATTTTTTTGTAATATTTATATTAATTATTATAAAAAATAACTTACAGAGAAGTTAAAAAATATAAATTTAGTAAAATAACTAATTGATGAAAATATTAAAAATTATATGGCAGGAATCAAACATCTAAGATTTAAAATATTTTGACAAACATTAATGTGTTTATTTACTATTTTTATTCCTGTAATTTGTGCTTTGTATTGGGTATCTGATGAATTGACTAAATTCCATCCAGTCTTTTTTTCAGGATTATATTTTTGTTGCATGAGCATGGCATATAAACACTTTGTCATAGTCACTGTACGCATTACTCTATCTTTAATAGGAAAATTTCTAAAAACAAAATAAAATTATCAAAACTTGCCATTAAGCTGTTAGTATAAAATAAATTACTTCATCGTTCGACAAGCTCTAACATCCAATGGGTCTCTATGACAAAATGCCAACACAGCCGGTGCTATTAAACTAGGTTGGTGTTTTAATAAGTATGCAACACCTACTGGAATGTAAGCATGACAGCGATGGAGATTTTCTTTGATTTTTTCAGGATATCTGAATAGGAAAAAAATCAAAACAAATGTTTCATAAATATGACCAAAAGAAATGTTTTACCCATGCAAGCGAGATTCTATAGCAGTGTTGACATCTCGAGAAGCAATAGTAGCTGTGGGAAACTTGGTAATCTGTTCTAATGCTTGCATAACGGTAATCGATTTTTTATGACTACCACTAGACAATGGAATGATATGAACATCACCATCACTTAAATAAACCTATTCAGACAAATCATTTCAACATATTAATTATTTTTATCACGGGTAGTCAATCAGAATAATCCAAAACTTACCCTTTGATCACAGTTGTCTGGATTGGCCCAATCAGGTAAACATTCTGCAGCTTCTATTAGTAGAAATTCTCCATCTGAATCTATAACGCTAAATTGGACTGTAAACATTGAAAAGTTTATAACTTAAATCATACATACCGGGCAATAATTTCTGGATATTCCCTCGTTATTTCTTTTAGTAAGTAAACAATGAACCATTCATCTTCTATGTTGTCGCCATAATGAGTCACTCCGTACAAATGCGGTGGTAACACTTCTGAAAAATCCAAAAATATTAAAGTGGTTTAGGCTGATATAATCTCTAACCGAAACTCCACCATAATTATAATTATTATTTATTTAGAACTTAGAATTCTTATATTATAATGTTTAACTAGAAAACCTGGACATGCCGCTCACTAACCAAAAAATAATGTCTACAATGTAATAACTCGAAAAAACAATCTTATTAAGTGTGGACATTGGCTTTAAATGTACACGCAATCGCAATATTCAATTTTATAACTTTTAATTATTGATAAGGTTTAGAATTTAATGCTCTAAAAATATGCACCGATTTTTTTTCTTCAAGCAGTAAAAACAAAATTGTAACCTAAATTGAATAAAAACATAAAATACTAAAAAAAATTTTATTTCAGTACTTGTACAAGTATAATATTGTAAAACTCAAAAATATTTTATTTGTACAATAATAATCTTTACATAATTCTATGTTAAAAATTATTGTTGAATCTTGTTGAAATTGAAAATCAACAAAATTATATTGCTACCAGTGTCATATTATATAAAAAAATATATCGATTGATAAATAAACATGCACTAAAAGTAAGAAAATTCAATCTTTAAATGGAAAAATTATATACAGAAAGTCCAGTAAATCCTCGTACTCATTTCACTTGAGGAAATTAAGATAGCCATTTATAGAATTTATCTGGTAGATAATTTTGAATTTCAATAATTATAGGAAATTATGTATTTTTCATTTCGAGCCAGCATATTACAAGTCTGCTGATGAAACAGCAAGTAAAAAGAAAATGTTAAAACCTGGTTCTATTCTAAAATTTTTAAAAAAAATACATAATGTAGGTACTGTTAAATCACCCTCATACCCAGTAATGAGTAATAATTAACTTTTTACTAAATGGTTTAGTCATTAAAATATTTTTTTATATAAGGTATGTTATAAAATTATTATATTTATATTAAAATATTAAAATTAAATTACTATATTACTACAGAATTACCATGTTCATCAATTACTATGATTACAATACAAACACAGTTGCCAAAATTAAGTAAAACAACTTTTTTTTAAAGCAAATTATTAGGCAATCAGTAACGTTTTGAGTATGTTCCCGACTGTAAGCCTAATAAAATACTCGCAGAATACTCAAAGCCCAAAGATACATATTGAGATTTTTAGTGATTTGTGTAATATTTATTATTATATTTGAGGAGTTAACATTAAATATTTTTATTTCAGTTTAGTGGCACATCCTACGATTTCCTTGTGGACACAGCTTGATTTAAGGTTACCTACCATCTGAAGTGTCAGAAAACGATTGTCGCAGTTCGGCGGACGGACAAAACCGCGGGATCAAATTAAAGCGGTCTTTGTGCCAAATGTACCCGTCGGACAGCCGATCGACAAATTTAAGTACGTCCACGTATAGACGGTTTACATGATTCACTAGTTCCTCGGTGTCTTCGTCTTTGCCGGCGGCTGACCGGACAAATAGGAAATATTCCACAAAGTCTTCATCTCTGACCGTTTCTAGCGCACCCGAGTCCATCGAGAGCAAAACGACCAGAAGGCCGTGAGCGGGTGAAGTGAGTATGAAGGGCGTATAAAGAGAAATCAAAATTTTCCGGACAAATTTCAATCGCGAGACAAAACGTTTATTACTACAATTGTCTATTATTGTCACTTACTAATAATTTTATTAATATAATAATAATTAATAATTATTGCCCGGTAAATTTACTATTTACTTGTAGTCCGACAATAATAATAGACAAAGAGCACATTCAACGAATGATAATATGTAATAATTACTGATAACATGATATCCCGTGGTATCGCAGAAGCCGATAGTGTATTCATTTGTTTTTACGTTCCAGGTACTGATGGCAAAACCAATCGATAAAATAATATTATTAATTATTATTATGACATTCGTCTCCCGTAGTATTAAATAAAAATCGTTCAGTCGCGTCACTCGATGCTTACTGCTTAGATTTCGCAGTATTTTTTTCGATCAGTATTGCATTGTTAATCATATTTATATTTTTTGTAACGCCCTTCGATTTCTTAAGCTCACGTCAATTAATCGATTTTCACTGTCTCATATTAATCGATTTAAAACGTAAACTTGCTTGTTTTGATAATAGATATTAAAATGATTATATTATCGTCGATCTTTTTATCGCAGTCGTAAAAAAATGTCTTGTCTTGGTGTCAGTGTTTGTTTTCCAAAGTATCCGTATTATTTTGACCGTATCGAGGTTTCTGTTTACGACGTAAAATGGTAGTCCACAAGGTCCCTGTACATCACATTAACGATGAACAACAATTACAACAAATGGTGACCCAACAGCCAACCACTTTTCACAGGTCGTCGAAGCCTGTACCGCTCGTTCGACAAGCTCCTGTTATAGACTTAGATGTGATTACCAGCGAAAATTTCGTTCCATGGGTACGTGGCTTATATTCTCACACTGGTTTTGACCGGATAAAAACAAAAAAATTGATACATTTATTTCAATTTTTTTAGAAAAATACATTCAATATGCGCCAAGTTACACTTGCTAATATAATTGATGTGGCAAACGGTAACGACAAAGTTACTACGAAAGCGGTCAAGATGCGTGCAAAAAATTTGGTTAACGCTGCCAAATCATTGGATCTGTTGCGACAAAATTTACAAAATTCCATTAATAAAGATATTGATAATGTTGTTAAAAAATATTTGACTGTATGTATTACCCAACTCTATATTAATTGGTGTTTATCGTCTCATTGATGAAAACTATCTTTTCAGACATATTTTGGCTTGGCTATTGATAATGTTAAAAACAATTTAGGTTCAAACTGTGTAACCGAAGACCATGTAAGAGAAGTATGTCGAACAATGTTAGATGAAGCAAAACTAATGTATTCCAATCCACCATTGTCTGGCAGCAATTCACCATTTAACACTGCACAAACCACTGACACACTAATTGAATCACGATTTGCAAAACAACATTCCAAGGTAAATATACAAACTAATTATGTATGTCACATTCAGTATTTTTAATTAATAATAATAATCTTTTTTTTTTTTTTATATATTTGTTATCATAGAACAGATCACTACTTAAACGCAAAGAGCCACCTGTTCAAGAAGGTGATAATAATCTTTCACCTACTGTTGAACAAAAATTTCAGCTACCTTTAGTTAAATTTCAGAGATTTCAGTCTGCTTGGGATCCCACAAAAATTCATTCTCAAACACTTTTTGTTGTAGCTACTAAAGCTAATATTATTGATAAGGTAGTTTTTATCATATCTAATTTATAAATTTTCATCATCATGCTAGAATATAAGTTATTTTGTTATTTAGTTTAACTTTGTGTTATCATTTGAATCTGGATTAATGTTCTGTTAAAACATTTCAAATATAATGTTTATAATTGCAGAGAAATTTGATAATTTTATTCTGAATATTCCCAAAATGTTTTCGTATTTAGTACTAGTTATTATTAAATTATTTATTTAATTAATGAGATAAAAAAGAAATTAATACTTTAAATACGTTTTAATTTTACTAAATTAAACAGAATAATCAATCATGTAATAAAATATATATAGTACATCATAACTAATTAAATTTAATATTTTATAATTTTTAAAGAAATTTACAATTGAATATTTTTCAATAAGATTAAATGAAAACACACCAGATAGTAAAGAGGATTTATAAATATATTTGAACTATAATCTATCTAAGGAAATTACTGAGTAACATACACTAAAATTTAAAATTTATCTAATAATTCAAAAATATTCTAGATTTCTTATATTTCTTTAATATAATCCAAAATAGTGAAAATTTTCTTAAAATATATCATACATTGAAATATTTTCTGAGGTCAAAATATTTAAATGAAACTTTTTGATAGATAATTATGTAATGCAAACATTTTTTATTTCCATAACAGTATACATTCTTTAAAAATATTTTTTTGCATAAAAATTCAGACCTTTGTTACCACTGACAATACTTTCTAGTTATTTGCATTGATTTTTCAGAGAGGACAAACAACCAAACAATTTCCTGAGCTGTTCCAATATACTATTGATCTGGAAGATCGCGATTGGTTTATGAAACAGAAAATGTATGTCTTACCAGTCGCCTCGCCTACCCATTCAACTTTAATTTTGTTATTGGAAGATGTCAAATTAATATTGAGCAGTGTAAATTATAGGTATGAAACTGTTTGTATTTAAAAGTTCAATCTAATAAGAATTAGGTCTTCTTTGTTAAATATCTATCTATTTCACTAATTTTGTTGTACATGAAAAAAATAATAAATAAATAAACAATATTAAATTACAGTTTAAATTGACTAATTCATAGTATGAACTTAATTTATATTATTAAAATGGCCGGACATACTTCGCACCCTGTGTGGGGATACTCTTGTTGGTTGTATTGAATTTTAAAGAAATGATAAATCATTTCTTAAACAAAATGATTCTAGCAGAACTTCAGTTAATATACAATAATAATAATTGTCAATATGTTTAACAATTGTTATTTAATAACGAACAATTTAAACAATCCAATGTGCAATTCATTATTCGCATAAATGATCAAATTTATATATTAAGCTACCTAACCTAACCTAACCTAATAAGTTTAATAAGTCTGATATTAAGTTAACTTAAAGAATAAATTAATGATATCTTTTTTACAATTTACAAAGAGTCCTGTCTATATATTTTTTCATTTAGATATTACAAAACAAAACAAACTATAGTTTTTATTACTAATTGAAAAGTCAAACAGATTAATGTGTTCTGCACTCTGATAATATTATTATTATTTAATGAAATGAAATGTAAAATATCTATATGAATACATTTTAGTAATTATTGAACTTATAAAACAATTTTTTTATCACATAATAATCATAAATAAGTATTAAAACTGAAAAATTTTAATTTTTCTTTAATAATATTGTAAAATTGATAAATTGATTTATAGTATGTTATTCAATCTTAGCCTATAATTTGTTACTTATCGTAATCCCAGACATTTGTCATTTTATTTTGAAATTTAAATAATTTAATAGGTTATTTTGTAGAAAAATATTAATACATTATAATTATTTTTAGCAAAAATCCAAACGATATCAAAGGTTTTGAATTACCGGAATTTATATTGAATAAAGTCCGGTCATCAATGATTCTCAATAAACCTCCTGAGATGCAGTCTCCTCAACAAATTATTATCACTGAAAATGGAGAAATTGAGGAGCAAGCAGTATGTTATCAAATATATGTTATATATTATAGACCCAATGACTATATTAGGAGTTTACTGGACCTGGAGCTCAGTAGTCAAACAGGTTTTTAATAATTTATAGCCAATTACTTTATTAAACTTATTTAAAAATATATATACATAAATGAAGTGAATGGACAAAATAATCCCTTCAAATGTTAAATTTTATGCTGTGTTGTGCGGAAGCATATTAAAGTTAAAATCTTCAGTACTATACAGTAGAACCCCTTTAATCTGTCACCTTTGGGACTGGGGTTATAGTCGGAACGCAAAAAAGGTCAGATTATCAGAAAAATATAAAAAATAGGAATTTACAGTATATTAGTAAAATATAAAATCATACTACATATTTACTGTACATATACTAATAGTAAAAATTTGAATGTAAGCATATATCAATAAATATCTAGAAAAATTACTTGGAAAAAAAGTCATTTAAAGATTTTTGAATGGCATATGCAATTCTTGACTTGCACCCAGAAGATACGATGTAATGAGAGATGACGAGTACTAAAGTAGACAAATGATTAAAGGAAATAGTAAACTGGCAATTAATTTTATATATTTACTATAAATTGGAAAATCCAAATGCATTTTTAAAGTATGAACTATATTATAATTTATATTGATAATACTATGGTCAGATTAACTGAAATGGTGGATCAGCCGAAGGTGGACAAGGAGGTTCTACTGTATTTTATAACTCAAAATAATATTGAAAATCATTTATGATACATTCATATTTGTATGTCTAGCCATAACATAGGTATATAATGTTTCCCAATAATTGTAAATGTTACATTAATACAGCAGTCTGTAGTTTCTAGGAAAAAAAGTACAAAAATAAGCATAAACATGAAGCTAATACAATTCAAATCTATGAATTATGAAATATTGTAATATAATAAAAGTAGTGCATAAAAACTACTTGATAATTATTATGCATGGGACTAAATCTGCTGTATGAAAGCTTTTCAATTTATAATAGTTAATGATATGCCTAAAACGTGAAGTTAAAGTAAAAATTCTAAATCACATAAATATTGTCATGAAACCAATTAAAAATAAAATGTGTTTTAAAAATATAAAATTTGGATTTTTTTAAAATTTTCGTTTATCATTAAATTTCAAATGGGATTTATGAACTTCTTTTGAGACTAGACTACTAAGCTCTGTGCTTAAATCAGCTCTATATGTTTTTTTAAATCATATGTGTAAATTATTTGATTGATGTATAATATTATTTTAGGTATGCAGTATTACTTTAAATGAAAATAACAATTCTTCAATTGCTCTATCAGCATCCCATTCAGAGTCTAGCAGTATAATTATTTCTGGTTGGTATTATTATTATCATTATTTATTGCTACATTAATAAGTAGCTATTATTAGTTTAGTAAACTTCAGAAATATTATAAAATATACTAGTTAGTATTCATTGATAACATACATAATCTTCTATGTTATTTTCATCCGTACATAATTTAAATAATAAGTTTTATGTAATACAACTATATATATATATATAAAAAATTGTATTTCTTAATTATTATAATTAAATTTTGTCATTTATCCCGATTAAGTTGTTAATATTCAACTTACATGGGTACACTTAAAATTTAGTTTGGTGAGTTTATTTTTTTTTTTTTTGCTTTACTCAGAGATTGCAATTGCATTCATTAGGGCACATCTTTGTAATAAACAAGTTGTGGTAAATAAACTTGTAGATAATTAAAACTTCTCTACAGTTCTTAGTTATGTAATATGTTAAGTATATTTAATGGGATTTTGATATGTAATATTAAAAAGTAAAGTAAAGTAAAGGCAAGAAAGCTGGACATACTTCGCACCACAAATGTTTTTTGCTCTTTGGGTCATATACTCTTGGTGGATTTGTGGAATTGTAAAGAAGCGATAAATCATTTCTTCAATAAGATGATTCTGAACAAAAGAAGCATGTCATTACTCAAATTCATATCTAGATCTGAAAACAATTTTAAATAACAATCACTATTAATATATTTTATAGTCTATAGCTAGTTGTTTCCTGTAAACTAATGAGCATTTTATTTATAAATAATTTTAAATTGTATACTGCATATAAAATTACTAAGCATAGTTAAAGCACATTAAACAATAGTTCAAAATGACATAATTTCCTATTTTAAAACAGTACATTAATATTAATTATTATGAAATTCCATGTTTTAATTTACTTAATTGATTATAATTGTAATATTTGTTTTTTGTAAAAATGTTATGTATTATTTTACTTTAAATGTTCAAAGTTATTATTTAATGTAAATACATTTATAAAATAAATCTGAAACTAGAAACTACTTTTTTAATTTTATTTTCAATGTATAACATTATAAAATATTGTGTTCCGAAAGTCTCGAATCACTCTAAGATAATGAATATCCATGGCAGATGAATAAATATAAATTTTGTTTTGTAACTGTAACTTTTAAGAAAATTCTAATTTAAAAGTATTAATTTCCAAAATATTTGGTCATTAAAAATTGCATGATTGGTTTTAATTGTTTCATCATATTTCATTTAGACAATATATAAAGATTGTTTTTATAATTGAAAATTGACCAAGTTAAAGTATGTTACCTATACTTGTAATTTGTTGAAAATAATAATTTTGTTAAAAAAAGTATAGAAAAGAAAGCTAGACATTCGTTGTGGATATTCTTCGCTTCTCAGGTCAGATACCCTTAGTGAATGTGTAGAATTTAAAAGAAATGATATATTATTTTTTCAATAAGATAATTCTGAACAAAGGAAATTAATAATATAAAGAACAATACAACAATACACCCTCCAAGAGTATCTGACCCAAGGTGTGAAGTATGTGTGGCTTTTTTATCTCTACTTAACTTTACTTTACTCTTCTTAACTTTACTATATACTTTACTTTTCTTATCTTTGCTTTACTTTCCTTAATTTACTAACTTAAGTTAAGTTAATTTACTCTTAAAACAAAGAAATTGAATCACTTACTGCTGGAATTATATAAAGAGGAAAATGTTTTTGATTTTATCAGTGAAAATCATAAAATATATTTATTTCCCTGTCTCATAACTCAGTGTTTTTAATTGTTTGTTTAAATAGTTTTGAATTTATTGTATAGAAATTGATATTAATTCAAATATACATTAGTACAATACAATATAATCATTTGCAATTGGCTTTCATAGTTTTCTATAAATAAAGTTTGTGAATTATGGCGATATATTAAATTTAATTAATTTCAAGTATGTTATTATGTGTTTATATTTAGGGACATCAACAACACTTGCTGAAGCATTAAATATGCTGGAATATGGTGAAAGATTACCACAGCACAATGAAATTCCACATTCATCGCCCAACAATAACTCAGGATTAGCAACCACACATTCCACTCTAACCGCCCTTTTAGCAGCTGAAAACAATTTCATGCCCAATAGCAGTCAAGCTAATAATACTCCCTATGGAATGTAATATTTGTTTTGTTTAAAATGAGTTTTTTCCCTAGATTTGTAATATTTATTCTAGTCGTTTTTAATCTAGTCCAGTGTGTATAACTATTAAATGTTTTACCTAAGTGTATTATATTCAACTGTATACAAAAAATATGTTTATAATGCAATTTGTTTCCTAATATTTAGGCATTTTATGTTTATTATAATTTTATAATTTATCATGATCTTGATTTATTTCATTTTTGGTAAGTATATATTTTACACCTATTTGTTTATTATTAATTATTATTTGTTGTTGTTACTAATCCAATAATCATAGTATTAACACAAGTGATCATACATTTTTAATGCATTACATTATAAATGGTATTGAATTCTTTTAAATGGACTGTTTCACTAATATCGGTTATTTTTAGATTTAGATTTGTTCGGAGAATTTTCATCATTGCATTTATGAAATAAATTGTGTGTCATGCTAACAAAAAGAAAATTATCCTATCAAGTAATACAGAAATTAAAAAAATTGTATTTTTTGGTCCTTGATGTGTTTGTTTAGTACTTTGAATTGAATAAACAAATTACAATAGCAATACAAAAATGAGTAAAAATATTATTACACTAAAGTAAAAGACAAACTCATCTTATATCTACAATTACATTTTCATAATTTTACATACATTTTTAATTTATTAACAACAATTACATAAATATTGAATTAAAGTTTACATAGTCTGTAGGCCAATTGTTCATTGATTATAGATATTAAATATACGGTTGTTGACAAGTATTTATATTATTATTTTTTTCATTAATTTCATAAATTTCATAGATTCTGAGTGAAGCAAAGCAGCTAATGGTTTTACAATGGTGTATATTTTTTTCTGTAAACACTTTTTAGCGTAGTAAATATATCCAAAAATTTTATTTAGAAGTTTAAAAGATCAGATATTGACTTAAGATATCACTTAAAAGAAACAATTTTTCGAAAATTCTCATAAGTTTTTCCAAGAACAAAGAAAAATTGCGTCAGATTTGAGCAATAACGATAAAAAATATTAGCTATAAATTAGATTTTCATTTGAAACTGAAATTTTCACACACATTCAACAATAGTGAATTATAGACTGAACATTTTTTTTTTTTTTTTTTACAAAATTTGACCACTTTTAATACAAATAAAATAAAATTTTGGAAATGTCCAATATTTTGCAGGAACAAAATGTCCTTTGTTAATATTTTCCGAGGACAAAACGTCTATGAACACGTTTTTTTGTAACTTTTTTTCTTTTTTTTTTTTTTTTTACTTGTAAAGACCGAAGTCTATAACGTTTAAAATTTCTTCAACAAGAGTATGTTAATAAATGCAAATTACCGATAAAAATATCGTAACTATGGCATCGAGACGCATACATAGAAAACACATTAACCATAGTAATAGTACCTTGAGTTTAATGTATGATCGAAATTAATGAAATTTTCGTTCACGTTATTATCATGAAATCAAATAAATCATTAATTAATATCAGATTTCGTCTCAACTCTCGGTGTCTAAAATACAATGAAAATAAAAAAAAATATAAACACTATTCGTTTAAATTTCCAAAGGCCATTCAGTCTTATATAGTGGCGGTGCAACAGAGGATTTTTGGGACATGTTTCCCAAACTTGGAATTGGTGGGTGGGTGGTACCAAGGTGGCTTGAATTTTATGATTCATATATAATTAGGGTTTTAGATAATTAAGTTGGTAATAAACATTTTGTAAGCACATTATTTTGAGAGACAAAGTAAATACATTGAGGGAGGATTAATTATAACTGTCCTATCAAATTTCTCCTCATTTTCAGGGGCAAAAGTAATTTTTGGAAACACAAAAACTTTATGTATGAATAATTGGGTGGGTGGTTATGGTTAAAATAAATATTGCCATCCCGCAAACAAAATTTGTTCGCGCCGCCACTGAGTGCATATTATAATGATGACGATGATGACGAACCAGGTGCGCATTTCTGTATACGTGTAGTCTATTCAAACGTTGTGTCGAAAGAACAGACTCGAGACGTTATAATTATGATTTTCTAAAATAGGGGTCCTTAGAGTTTGTGTTTATTTTCATGTATACTCGGAGGAGATGTTACGTCTATTTTTAATTTTTAACGCCCCACTAAAAAACACTGCGACCCCTGCATGTTGTAATTACGATTTCCCGCTGCTATCTTTGAAGCGTAAACGCAGCCGCGGCACAATGCACCCTCACTATGTGTAAGATTTAAACGCTATATACGATGTACTATACTTGTACCTTTTATAATTTATTATACATGAAATACGGTGGTGTATATAAATTATGTCTTGCGCCGTGACGGACACGGACCGAACCGCAGTGAAGAATCTGTTGTTGTGGTGGAAACTCGGGAGCAAAAATTAACTTTGTGGTCCATTTCGAGATGGGCATAGCTGTTTAACTAAGGAGTAACCCGTAGAGGTGGTTTTCAATTCAAAAAATCACTTTTTGAAAACGGTTTATACGAAAATAGTACTACGTATATATTAACGTTTTTAGATGGGGATTTAGACAAAAATCTCTTAAAGTACCTACCTTAATTATTAATCTCCTAAAGTATTTACAGTTAGATACTCTTGATTCGACGTGTTTCAAATTATTGATTTTAACTTGAGGCAAATCTGGTTTGAAAAAGTTGTTAGTTGAAACTTTTGGACAAGTGTTTCTATAGGAAAAAGTTTTCACTTAAAAAAAAAAGAAAAAAAAATAGTTGTAAAAATACTATCTTCTTTCTTTTGTTCAGAATCTAAAACTTTCAAAAACCATTTTTTTTTCTCTTTTTAATGATTAAACCTTTAAACTCGTTTTTTTTTTTTTTTTTTTTTGCAACCCAATTATTTTAA
>JAIPRM010010890.1:0-13374 GCA_025469315.1 Stegophylla sp. TES_Ste_2020
AAAAAAAAAAAAAAATACTTAAAATATTAAATTATGACTAATTTTTTTTTTTTTTTTTTTTTGAGAAATATTAAATTTGTAAAAATATATATTGGAAGAATGTTTTTACTGTAAATATTGAAATTGGAGAAATTAGATTGGAAAAAATTGATTGAGAAAAATGGATTGGGAAAAACGGTTTGGGAAAACTGTACTACAATCATTGTCAACCATCATAGGCACGAATGGAATTTATGTTTGATCTTAAATCACTTACAAAATTGATCCTTAGACAGTACGAAAAAATATACAATATCATTATAATTGATAATTGAATAAAAATCAAAAAATTACCATATACCTATTTAAATATTTCAAAATTGTTCGAGACTACCCGTCCTTTTTACATTTAATTATTTAAAATAGTATATACCTATTTGAATAAATGAAGCCATTTTAATATCTTTTTTTTTTTTTTTATGGACTAGTAATATACTTTTAAATAACTAGAAAAAATAATGAAATTTTAAAACTCATAAATATATTATTATAAGTATTTTATTATTTTAATTTATGATTATAATAGTATAATAATCAATTTAAAAATTGAGCACAGTACCTGTTGATAATTATTATACCACAGCTACCACACATTCTCGAAGTTGAATATTTTTAAGTAAAGCAAAGGTGAGTAAAGCAGTTTATCGACAAGAAAGCCAGACATACTTTGCACCATTGGTATTCTTCGCTCCTTAGGTCAAATACTCTTGGTGGGTGTGTTCAAAATGACGACTATTTTACTTTTTGCATTTTAGAACCTCTCCGCGGAAAGAATCTTCTTAAAAAACATTTTTTTGTAATTTTAATTTTATATCTAGTTACCGTAAATACCGTATAACCGATAATAACGTTAGTACTGATAGTAAAAAAATACTGAATACTAGTATCAAATTTTTATATACCGCTAGATCTAAGTTTGCATTAATATTTTTTCCTCACTGTTAGTCGGCTGTATAGTGGCATACGCAAGACTTTAGAACGGGGAGGGGGTAAGGCGTGGTTTAAAAAAAAAAAAATAAAATATTGCTATAGTCATATTTGATTTAAATTCAATATTTTTAGGGAACCAAAGTTTTCATTTGATCCCGTGGTTAAATATTAGGGAATAAATATTCCCCTACCCCCATGAGGAATTACCACCCTAAATGAGTTTGTAATAAGGTAGGTGGTCGTAAATTTTAAATCATCATTATTGTGCGATAAAAACAAAAAGTATCTTAAAGCTTCCAGTATTATCAAATGTTCACGTCCAACATAGGTGTAAATTTATTTAATAATTTCATTGAGTCTGAATAGTATATTTGGGTAGTAAATAGTAAGCAGTCAATTTATTTAGTTCCTATAGGATTATAATTTTTTATTTATCACTAAACGATTGAAATTGTTAATTAAGTATAATACTATAATATGTGGAATTACAAAAAATGTGTATAAATAAATGTTTAAATTACACAAATTGTGAGCTACAAAGGAATTAAATGAAACTTTAAAAGTTCATTGAAACTATATTTTCTAAAATATGTTGTCGATTGATAAATAAATAAATATGGAATTTCGAAA
The DNA here is from genome assembly GCA_025469315.1 of Stegophylla sp. TES_Ste_2020. Taxonomy (NCBI): domain Eukaryota; kingdom Metazoa; phylum Arthropoda; class Insecta; order Hemiptera; family Aphididae; genus Stegophylla; species Stegophylla sp. TES_Ste_2020. Next base: position 1,600 of record JAIPRM010010890.1, read on the forward strand.
TTCAAGCTTCATTTTGAATGTTATTTCCTTAAAAAAATAAATACTATTCAGGCAATTCTTCTCTTTTTCTCTGTGTACGCCACTGAGTTTGTAGCATTGGGTTTTTTCTGTTCGCAGTAAGCTATTTAAGTATTTCTTATCACAAATTTTTTGTTACCAACTTGAATCAATAAAATAATAAATCGACCAAAAATGGTTCGCGTCGACAAAATTAAATAATTTTTGAGTTGTGATTTTCGATGAATTATTTTATTTATATACTATCATAACGTCCCAGTGATAAAAGTTTAAAAAAATCGTATTGCGTACAGGTGCTGTTACTTTTTGCCAGCCATATTCACACTAGGTTTGATTTTGACGGAGAAAGAAGAAGGAATGATGGAGAGGATGATGGTTTCCGGTGAGTAACGCATACAAAAAAAAATATATATATACTAAATTGGATTGTTATAAGTATTACAATGGTTTTTTTGACGTATGATCGGTGGTAAAAAATCAAAATTCATTGGATAACTTCGAAGTAGTCAACTTACAAAAATCCAGGAATGAACTTACAATAATAACACTTACATTTCATTTGCTTTTTAATTTACAATTTGTTTGATTTGAATTGAAGAGGGATTGGGGGGGGGGCTGCCATCCAAACTTCAGTAACTCCCCACGGGTGTGAACGGTCAACTCATGACCTTACAAAATCAGAGGTCTTTAAATTATAATTCGTTTTTGGACCGATTCGGGATACGTCGGGGTGGACTACCACTTAACCTCAAATTATACATGTTTCACGTGTTACTTACTGCAGGTGAAGAATTTTATCCGTCGTAGGAAAATATGTGGAAAAATTTGAACAAAAATTGTGTAAAATATAAATTAAACTTTTTATATGAAATCGATTCATTTGTGTGATTGTAAATTAGATGTATAGATGTATATAATAATATTATTATTAAAAAAAATAGTCGATTTAATTTTTAATTATTACAGGGATTTGTGAATATTTTTATTCGATAAAACATTATTATAATATCCTTGCGTGTAGAATCGAAATTTTAAAAAATACCTCGGACGTTACAACTTTTGCTAAACAACAAAAATCGATTGAAACGTTTTTAAAAATTATTAAATTTCTTTAATGCCGTCTCGTTGCAGGTGTTAGATTTTCCGAAATACTGGTGTCAACGGTTGTCGTTCAATTTATAATTCACGTGATACAGACCGCCATATCGATGTACTTGATGTACGTGTACTTTGACAATCCTTACTTCGGAGATCACGTGCCCGCAGTTTTGTTACTCATACTCCTCGGAATGGAAGGAATGACATTGGGTGAGTCTAAAAATCAACGCCTACCCGAGGTAATTAAACGATGAACGTTAATTTGGATTTTAATTTTGGTGATTTTTTGTTTTTTCATCAAACACTTTTTTTCACATGGAAATACTCGTCCAAATGTCTCGATGAGTTAATTTATATATATATCCGAAATTATGACCAGACGGTACTTTAAAATTATGATTTTTTTCAAAATTAGTTAAAAATACGTAATAAATAAATACTTATTCTAAGCGCATGCAAAAACTACTCGACAATTATATTGACAATAAAAAATGTAAGATACGTCATAACCCGAATTTTTTTTTTTTTAACATGATTTCAAAACCGATAAAATTAGAAACTGGAAACTTACGTGAACAAAAAATAATCCCACATGCATTTTTCAAAAAATTTTCAAAAATATTTGATCAATTTTAAAAAAAGTGAACTTTCAGAACTTTGTGAAAAAATTGTTGTTAATTTCTTTTGTTTTTTTATAAATTTTTATTTCATAACATTTTATCGTTTGGTTATTTTAAGACTTGAAAGTTTAATACAAAGATATTCATAATATGTATTATCAACGGCACTGAAAAATATCAAAAATCGTAAGTCAATTTTTTTTTGTTTAACTGTTTAAAATTATTATTTTGGCAGAATTCATGAGCTTACATAAAATTGCACACTTCAACGCATATAAAAATAATTGGTTTAGCCAAAGAAAATTTTTTACGGATCAATAATTCAAAATTAAATGAGGAAAATTTACTATAAATCATTTAGTATTATTAAAATTGGACATGGATGATTTTTGTTATAAATTAATAGCATTGGACACGATTACTGAACATTTGAAAGAAACTGTGAAGATTTTATTGGACTGTATCATTTGAAAATAAATATTAAATTTAGAAATAGGTCAAAACTCAAATATTTCCATAGGAACATCAAAATGTTAATAAATAGATTTTTATTACTTGTATTATTTTTATGAAGACATATTTATTACCTGACAAACGTATTATAAACATACAATTATTGTTGAGTACATTAATTGTGTAGCTCTACTTAGAATCTCGTTTAATCGAAGAAATGATTTATCGTTTCTTTGAAATACAATACACCTATCAAAGGCATCCCGTCCGAGTAGTGAGTAGTGAAGAATACCCATGGTTCGAAGTAAATCTGGCTTTTTTTTAGCCATAGTTTTAATTACGTGTCGTGATTATTTAATATTGAAAAATCCGCACAAACACTTAGCATCTCGGGTAGGATACTATTAGCGGATGCGTTGAATTTTAAAGAAACGATAAATCATTTCTTCAATAAAACCAGTCTGAGCGGAGCTCCAGTTAACATACAATAGTAAATAGTGTGTTTGACAATTGTTATTTAATAACAGAATAATAATTCATTATTCATTTAAATGATCAAATTTGTATAATAATTTACGCGTAACAATAAGTACTGGTATCACCAAGTGCTCGAAATTCAACCAGAATGAAAAATATTAACTCGTCTTTGTGTGGTTGTACATTGATATTCATACAAGCATTGAATTTATCAATGTGGAACAAAAATTTATTTTGTTACATACGACATTCGTGAAAAACAAAAATGAATTTTTCACATAATCCCTTACATTATTCCAAATTAAAATAAAATACTATTAAAATCATAATAAAATAATAAAGGGGCTCTAATTATATCGTTAATTGACATTAATCGGCTATAATATTATAATTATTTGCTAATGCTTTTAGTGTCGCCACTGGTCAGTAACGGTTGAAAAGAGTATTTCTTCTATACGAAATAAGTGTTTACGGAAAAAAAAAAATATATATATAATAATAAACATCATAGTAAAATCATAAGCTTTTTCGCTCCACTCAGAATCTAAAATAACGTACAAATAAAATATTACGTATTATTACATGTTTTATAATCAGTGTTAACGATAAATTAATTTTAGAAGCAATGAAAATACATCAAATATAATATTTATATAATGTTTGCGTATAATGGTAAATTAATTCGCTGAGTAATATTTGCCGAAATATTTTGAACTCTCTAGAAGTACACAATCTAGAAGCAGCAAATTCTGATTCGAAAAATCACTCGTTGAAACTTTTAGGATAAGTATTTCAATACGAAATTTGTATTTACAGAATCTAAAATTTATATAATTATTATAATCATCGTTGTAAGAACACCAACAGCTTCTTTGCTCCTCTCTGAACCAAAATAATCAATAAAATGCATCAAAGTTTTCTTCGAAAATAATTATAATATTAGCATAACACATGCATCAGCGTGACTTGGAAAACATTTTTGGAGGGGCTAATATTATGTTTATTCGATTGACTTAGCACGCAAAAAAGGCATTATAACCTTATGTAATTCTAAAAAATTCTGGGGGGCTTTGAGTAGTTTTTAGACCCTTCATCCCCCCTCTAATTGCGCCAATGATGACATGCCTCATATTTGAATCAGTTTACTTTGAATAATATTATATTCAATCATACTAAAACACAAAAAAATGAACATTATTTTTATGCTAATTTTTCTTCATTTTCACAGGTTTCCTGATTGCTGCAATTTGTAACAAGTTCGTGATGGCTACACACGTATTAGTTTGTATTAACATGGGGTTTAGTATGACGTGTGGTAAGTTCATAGTCACATAATTATGAAGTACTATTTTTTTTTTTTTTTGTATTGTTGGTTGAAAAATTATATTCAAGGATTCAAACCGGTTTTGAAACTTGAACACCGATCGAATTATACGCTATTAATAATAGCAGCTATTTCCTGTGTAATTATTTCTCGATTCACGGTGAAAATTTCACGTTTCTAGTTATATCAGTTTTGGAGTAAAAGGCGAAATTAATAGAATCGATTTCATGAAAAATTCACCGTTTTCACTATTTTTTCGCCGGTTTTTCGTTATTGTTGGAAAAAGTATCGAAAATTTTTCAAAAAAATGACCTTTTTAAGTACCACTGGGATATGCTATTTCTAATCTAAAAAGTTACTGTGTAAAGAAAAAAAAGAAAAAAAGATTATTTTAAAAGCATCAGCTTCACTTCACTCGGAGTTTAAAATCTGAAACTAATATTTAAATTAAAAATACAAGCTCGTAAGAGAAAAAAATTGATTTCCAAAATTTAATACTCATATCTTAAAACTATATGAGCTTCGAGTAATATTATTCAATTACATTATTATGATAAAACATTTTTTTGACCTTTTCGCGTTTTCGACCCCGACAGGATTAGTGTGGCCAATGGAAGCTTCGCATTACCTGATAAGAATGATCAGTCCGTTCCTGCCAATGAGCGCACCAATCAAAGCTTTTGTCGCGATAACCGCCAAAGGGTGGTCCTTCGACTCCGAACCGGTGTACACGGGGCTGATTTCGATATTCTGCTGGTTGTGTATTAAGATCCTTGGCATATTCATCGTTAGCAGATTTAACAAGGATCTATGGAACTCGAGGAAATAAAGTTATAGTACTCGGGGAAATAACCCTGGACAACACTGTGTCGTGAAATTATTTCATTGACAAATATTTGTAATAATTACCTGATGTATTTCTATGTAATAACTTGCTGTATATTAAAATTAGGACTTGGGACTTATAGGAGTTAGCATATTTTTCGAACATCATCCAAAACATGGCTAAGTAATGTAGAAATGCAATTTATAACACCAGGAGTTGTATGCAGTTCTATTTAATTTGCATATTTCACATATTTTTTCAATATTTAATTTGAATTTTCTCGGTATTGGAAAATTTTTCCCTGAATAACCGAAGAGATTGAATATTAGTTTTCATTTGTTTAAATGTAAACTTGAAAAGAATAAAGATTAAAAAAAATAATAATAATAATAAATTTCATAAATAATAAAAGAAGAATTAATAATACACATTAAAAAATAATATATTATACAATACAATTTTTAAATATTTTGAGTTTTTCAGTAAAATTAATGTTTTAAAAGAGATTTTAGCATTTTTTTAGAGCATAAATGCATGCATATTTTAAGTTTTTTTTTTAGATCTATAAGTCCCTAGCCCTAAATTTATAATCAGTCGAAAGTAAAAATTAATGTATTGTTAAAATTTCGATTGGAAATCTGGTGGGAGCACTGGATAGACCAATAAGATAGATATTATTGTTTCCCAGTTTCAGACGAATGCGTTTGAGCATTTCGTAAGTGTAAAACACCCGACAACATTTAATACATACAAATTTATTATTTATTGTATAAATATATTATATATTATATAAAACAAATATATTATTTTTCTATAAAACTTTTGATTTATTTTCCATCCTCTTTTATTTTTAAAAAATTTCGTATTAACAATATGAAAAATATTGTGTGAGTGAAAGAAAATTTTCAATTTTTTACCATAATTTGTTTTTTTTTTGTTCTCAATATTAATAGCGACCGAGTAAAAAATATTTAATTTTCGTGATAATTATAAATTTTAAGTAAAATAATTATCTCAAAAAAAAAAAAAAAAACCACTGAAGTTTCACTCAGAATCGTTTTATTAGGTACATTAATGATTTAACACATACACTAAGTCCCATCCGAAGAGCAAAGAATACCCGTGGTGCGAAGTTTTTTATTTTTATTTTAATAGCCGTGCTTAGATACTTACTTGATTTAAAATCAAGAAAATACATAATACCATTCTTGTTGAATACCATTTTTGAATTAAATCATTCTTTGGAAAATGTATCATACCGATTAATAGCGCAAATAATTCTACTTTTGAAATTAATATTATTTAATTTTATGTGAATATTTTAAACATTAGATTGTGAAATGATGCGACAGAGAATACTTGGTGGCCGGGGACGTTTTCCAAAGCTGCGTTTTAATATTGATACTTTGGAAGAAACCTTTTTGGCGTTTAATCGTAAACAAAAAACTTTGCCCGATACCCAGGTGTATTTTGTTTCGAGGAACGTAATAAATAAAAGTTAACAGTCGTCTATTTTTTTATTGTATTTGTTTATTTATTTTGTTTCCTTTTGGATCAATACGATTTAAAAAACTTCGTATTCGCCGCAGGATTTGAAAACAAAACCATAGTGTATTCCCGAAAAAGTCGACTGTTTTATACAAAAAAAAAAAAAAAAATGCTTACTTTTTTACACACCATGTCGTAAGTATGAGTAAATGAAAATGAAAATTGCAGAAAGTGAATGAAAAATATATTATAGGTTTCGTAAATATTGAAAATTATAATGATTTTATCAAATTCCGAAAAGGTGGACGTATTTTGCACCTTGGGTATTCTTCGTTCCCGAGTAGTATACTAATGATGTACGTGTTATACATTTAAAAAAAGCCGGACATACGCACGACGGGTGGTATTCTCTTGACGGGCGTATTAAATTTTAAAGAAACGATAAATCATTTCTTCAGTAAAACTATTCTGAACGAAGGAAGTTAATAATATAAGAAGAAATGAAGAATTGAGAAATTCAAAAAATGACTTCTTTAAAGTACAATCTAGAGGCAAATCCGGTTTCAAAAAGTTATTGATCGAAACTTTTGGACAAGTATTTCTATACGAAATGTTGTACACAGAAAAAAAAAATAAACATCATTGTAAAAACACTAGCTTCTTCACTTCGCTCAGAATCTAAAAATGATAAATCGTATTTTTACATCCTGAACGAAGTGAAGAAGCTAGTGTTTTTTTACAATGATGTTTATTTTTGTTCTGTGTACAACTCTTTTCGTATACTTGTACAAAAGTTTTGATTAGCATTTTTGAAACCGAATTCGCCTCTAGATGGTCAATTTTTGAATTTCTCAATTTTTCAGCATTTTTTTTTTTTTTTTTTGGAAAAAACTATTCAAAATTTGACAAAAACGACTCGGAAACCATCATTTTTTGATCCAAACTATATGAAAATTTAAACATAGATGGGAAATAATACAAGAAAATTTTGAAAATGAGAAAAAAATTTTTTTCTAAAATCTTTTTTTTTTTCATTTATTTTTTATATTATTAACTTTCTTCGTTCAGAATCGTTTTATTGAAGAAACGATTTATAGTTACTTTAAAATGCAATACACCCATCGAGAGAATCCCACCCGACATGCGAAGAACACCCCGATTTTAAATTTTATTTTGTAAAATAGTGGCCCAACAGTGATATCAGAATCATCTTGTAACGCTCACGAGACCATTTGAATAGGTAATAAAATAATCGGCGGGTAAGCAAGTATATATATATATTTGATCAAGTGTTGAAAGATGAAAAAATATGCGCTCTCAATTCTTACTATTCTTTCTTGAATAAACACTAAAACATGTTATTGAATCACTTTCAGTAGCACAAAATAAAAGAATCGTTTTTACTTGTTCATATTCTCTGTGGCAGTACTTAAAGAATTCGAGATTCGGTTGTGTAATAATATATATAATTATTACGAATAACTGGTAATTGTTCTTACTTCGTATTGATTAGATTTCCAAAAAAACCATGTTCAATGTATAATTTCAATGAATAATAAATAATTTATAAAACACTTACGTATAATATTGATTAATAGTAATAATATTATAATTATTATAACGAACCCGTCTTATAATATTTACATATTTTCAAAATATTCATGAAATTTTTGTCTTTATTTAGATATTTTCTTGTGCAGTCCAAATTTAAATTTTGGTCATCAGTTAAATATTACTAAGAATTAAAAATCACCATTGTATTTTTGAGACACATCTAAAAGACATACATTTTTGTAATTTAATCGAAGAGTATTAATTTTTATGGAATAATATACTCCTGTTTTATTAGTTTAAGAATCATATCTGTAATATATTTAATGGAAACAAAATAAAAAAATAATTCTAAATAATAGAATATGTTTCATTACTAGTTGTTTGGTAATACAATATTTTGAAAACACTTATTATTTTTTATTTTTTGTTCATTTTAGCTACGAAACGGTAGTGTGTATGTTTTATTCGTAAGTATGTTCATAAAACTTGTATACATATTATACTTTATGGTAGTAGATTTCAATTTCTTATTGTTTGTTTTTAATACTTGTATCTCACTGTGGGCAAATATGGGCATGATATTAAAAAAAAATATATATTAGGATACTTGATAAATAACTCTTTACCTCCATGTGACAGCTACGTTAAAAACTTTCAATAAAATACTAAAGAAAAGTTCCATTCAATTTTTAGATTCTGAACGAAGTGAAGAAGCTTATGTTTTTTTTTCTCTTTCTAGAAACACTTTTTCGTATGGAAACACTTGTCCAAATGTTTCGATCAGTATCTCTATAGAACCGAAATCGTACCTAGATGGTACTTTAAAGAGGTCATTTTTCCAATTTCTCAATACTTTTTCCAAAAATGGGGGAAAACTGTCGAAAAATTGACGAAAAACGGCAAAATATGTGATTTTCGTAAAATTTAAAATTACTTTTTGACATAACTTCTAAAATAATGCAGCTAGGCACTTGAAATTTTCACCAACCACTAAAAGTAGTTACGAAAACAAGTCGTAGAAATTTAAAAAAGATTCGATCGATTTTGAGTTGAGTACGGCATTTTGAAAATTTCTCATTTTCTTTTCTAATTTAAAATTCAATACACCCGTCAAGAGAATCCCAGCGGACGTGCGAAGAACACCTCGACGAGCGAAGTACACACTTTTTTTAACTTTTTAAATAAATAAATCAGAATCTAAAACTCCAGAAACTAAAACACTTGTATTAGGTTGATAAATGAATTGAAGTGTATTAGATTGATAAATGAAACAGAATTTTATGTTGAATTGTACATTTTTTGGGTGTCGTTGGCTGTGATTTCATTGTATTATTTCTATAATTGTGTTTAATCGTACTGCCAAAATGGTGAAACTTGCTCAACAGTAGGATAGCCAAATTTATTATTACTACATTCCGTCTTTTTACATCAGGAGTAAGTATACTATGATTTTAAAATTATTTTAATTATTTAATTATAAATTATTTAATATTTTCAATATGATTTTAAAATTAATTTGTAAATTTTATACATTTACATTTTATAATATTTTGTTAAATGTTCAATACCAGTTTTACCATTAGTGTTTGGCGAAAAAATAAATAATTTGTCGCGCAAATGTCTCAAAAACACTTGTCACAAAATTAACAGCAGTTAAAAGTATTATACGAAATAGACGTTCTACAGAAAAATGACCTAATTTTGAAAAACAATTCGTCGCATTTCTACTGTGTATTCAATAATAGTAAAATAATATTTCATCTAAACTAGGCGAGTATTAGAAGAACGTAGTAATATTTTAATATCGTTATAGTGTTTTATACGTAAGCTGACATTGAAAGTTTACACCCAAAAACCATATTATATATATATTTTCTGCAAATCGAAAAATGTCATAAGGGTCGAGGCTTTCTTCATTATAATATCTGTAAGTATTTGAGGCGAGATGTTCTAATAAATAACTTTACATTCGTAAATAATTAATATTTAAGTTAAATTTGATAAAAAATCAGTATCAAGTAATGCATATTTTTTGATATTTGCTATCAGTCGAGTCAAATTGTAATTATTGTTATAACCGATTTATTGAATGTCAATACACAGCCACATGTGTCCACGGGGAATTTGCCTCTTCCGTTTTTCATTCATTTCTTACATTATTAGATTCCTTTAAACACAAAAACTATACCGGGATGAAGTTTTAGAATTTTTTTTATAAAATTTTACCGTTCACTCTATGTAGCTTGATGTTTTTAAATACGTTAATATCAAAAATAAATCATTTTAGATTCTGAACGAAGAACAATGATGTTTATTTATTTTTTCTCTTTCTGAAAACACTTTTTTGTATAGAAATACTTGTCCGAAAGTTTCGATCAGTATCTCGATAGAACCGAAATCGTATCCAAATAGTACTTTAAAGAGGTCGTTTTTCCAATTTCTCAATACTTTTTCCAAAAACAGGGAAAAACTGTCGGAAAATTGACGAATAACGGCAAAATATGCAATTTCCGTAAAATTGAAAATTACTTTTTGACATCACTTCTAATATAATGCAGCTAAGGACTTGATATTTTCACCAACCACTAGAAATAGTTACTAGAATATTTCATAAAAATTTCAAAAAAAGATTCGATCAATTTTGAGTTAAGAGCAGCATTTTGAAAATTTCTCATTTTTTGTTAGTTATTATGTAATAAAATTTTTCATTTTTGATATTAAGACTTAAAAATTTAATATGATCTCACTGACATATAATGTGTCTAATTGACCTGAAAAAATCTCAAAAAACATATTCAATTCTTGTGAAGTTGTGATCGGAAATTGAAAATTATTTTACAAAACGCCTACGAAATAAATTTGTATTTTTTTGTAATGAGAGTCATTATTGTTCTGTAAATTCGTAATTCTAATTGAAAAACGCGTGAAAATATTATTTTTATTGAAAAAATCTCTATAAAATGTTGAACTGTGTAAACCAATCTTTTAATAGACATAAAATCTAGAATTAAAAATGTTTTTGCATTGAAAAAGTTATTATTTTAAAAATGTCTTTCAAAAAAAAGTTTGATCATTTGTGACCCATTGAGTCGATTTGCATGGGATCTAATAAATTATACTTGAATTTTGTTCGACCCAAAATGAGAAACCGTCTACTAATACGTATACACATAATCAGGGTTTTTTTTAAACTGTTCTTACTTTTAAAAATGTTGGTCAAATTTAAAACACTTTAAATATGCCATTAAACAAAATCATAAATGTAATAACATAAAAAATACAAAAATTATTTATTTAAAAATGAATAAATTAAACCTAGGTATACAATACTATGCATTTGAACACATAAAAAATTTTGAAAATAGGATTTGACAATGAATATATATATTGTTATATGTTATATATGTTTAGCACACAAACCTGCGCACGGGTGTAGACTTTTTTTGCAAATACTGTACGTAAATGTTTTCAAAAGGACAATTAATAAAAAAGCTACTCAATATAAAGACCATACGTTACCATATGGTCTCAATTTATACGTTTTTTTGGCGTTAATAATTTGGAACAAATCAAAAAATTATTTTGATATTGGCTGGTATCTGAAACTTGCACTATGCACACGCCTATGATTATCATTAGGGCCCGGAACTTGATGCATTTGCATCTTTTTTTCTTTTGCTCTGATATGTTACCATTCTCTACACGAATTTGATTCATGAAACACTGAATCTAATGGTACAATTTTAGATTCTGAATGAAGTGAAGAAGCTAGTGTTTTTACAATGATGTTTATTATTTTTTTTCTGTGTACAACTTTTCGTATAGAAATACTTGTCCAAAAGTTTCGATCAATAACTTTTTCAGACCGAATTTGCCTCTAGATTATACTTTAAAGAGGTCATTTTTTGAATTTCTCA
>JAIPRM010010891.1:0-13373 GCA_025469315.1 Stegophylla sp. TES_Ste_2020
AAAAAAAATGTCCAAAATTTTTTTTCACATTTTCAAAATTTTCTTGCGCCAAAATCTTTTTTATAGGGTTTTTTATCTATGTTCAAATTTTCATAAAATTCTGATCAAAAAATTATGGTTTTCGAGTAGTTTTTGTCAAATTTTGGGTAGTTTTTTCCAAAAAAAACATTGAAGAATTGAGAAATTCAAAAAATGACCTCTTTAAAGTACATTCTCGAGACGAATCGGGTTTCAAAAAGTTATTGATCGAAACTTTTGGACAAGTATTTCCATACGAAAAGTTGTACACAGAAAAAATAAAAATAAAAAAATAAATAAATAAACATCATTGTAAAAACACTAGCTTCTTCACATCGTTCAGAATCTAAAAATGCAAAAAATTCGGAGTACCAGGCTGAAATCGAACCCCGGTAATGTCGCGTGATGGGCCTGTTCCGTTAGACCAGTGGCGGCGCTTGGAAAATATCATTGGGTAAACAACTAAGAATAAAGTATTTAAAAAAAGATTATCATCCAAAACAAATAAATAATGTAGGTAAAACATCTATATTTGAATATAATTCAACTCTATATTTGCCGATTTTGTTTTGTTGCGAATACATTGGCTATATCATTTTTGGTAAATGTTTTATCTTTACATAATTCACCCAACATTTTTTTGGCTATAGTTAAAGTAGACACAGATGAAAGCCTATCATTTGTCATTGTATTTCTAAGAAAGGATTTGATACGTGTTAATGTACTCATAGATCTCTCACTTGATGCTGTTTTAGCAAGAGTAGTTAATACTAATAATTATTGTGAACTCCTAAAATAAGCAATATACATTATCCGTAAACCGTGGTTGGAAACTGGAAAGCATTTAAATTACGAAAATATTCCTTCGAGATATGTCTCTTTCATGCACAAGATTTTAGTAGTACACCGCGATGTTTCCCTCTTTACCCTGCCAACACTCGTCAGCAATTAAAGAGACATAATTCAGTCTGTGTCAATCGAATTGACAGCGACGACGGAATAGTGAAGTAGATAAGATAAATAAATTATTATGTGTATAATATTGTTAACACAATACGTCCTGTCGAAGCGAGTTGCCAAAACAACATTTTATTTATAAAATTATGAAAATACAAAATACTATTTTAGTACCTAATACCTTAATAATACTAATACTACTTAATAATTTATTTTAAACTTTAATTATTTAATATTTTTGGAAAGACAATGTCTTATTGTCTATCCTGACGCGCTGCCACAGGTTACGACTATGCCACAATACCTTACTTGATCTAGTAGGTGAAATAGTAGGTATTTAGTATATTAATCGAAAATATTGAATTTTTAAAATATAATAAAATAGTTAGAAAACTATTGTTGCACGTGGATTTTAATTCACACTATCGTATTCAGCGTAGAAAACGGAAAAATACATAAGATGCAATAAAACATTATCAACCATCAGCAACCACGCGTTATCTATAGATAACTATCTCCTAATATCTGTCTGTATTTTCTCCGATTTTTTTTTTCAATCAAACGCTTATAAAATGTATAATTGTTCGTCGGTAAGAAATTTTATTGCACCAAAATATTCGCAATGAAATTCTCTATCAAAGCACCAAATTTCAAAATAATCGGTTGAGCCAATTTTCTTATATGTACGTTAAAGTGCGTTATTTTAGGTAAAACTAACGAATTTCGTCGAAATTCTAACTTCAAACGGGTATAAAAAAAAAAATTGACTAACGATTTATGAGATTTCTTTAAAATTCAATACATCCGTCAAGAGTATCTCACCTGATGTGCGAAAAACATCCTGACCAGCGAAGTACACACTTTTTTTAAATTTTTACTATTATTAATTATGGTTTTGAAATACCTAATAATTTGTAAATTTCATACTGATTTGTTTACTATAATTTAATTTATAAACTTGTAGCTAAAGATATTATTTCTTATTTTACTTCGAAACCTAATTACAATTTTTTTGAGGGGGGGCGCATATTTCAAATCGTGCCTCAGGCGCCAGAAAAGCTTGTTACGGCTCTGCTGAGAATTTAATTATTATGAAAACAAAGTACACTATAAATAAACCTAACTTATGTATAAATAATAATATTATATTGTCAGGTACGTAGGTACCTATAAAATAAAAGTATTATTATTCCTACCATCCTACCTATTACTGTTATAATTTAAAAATGATCAAGATAATATTTAATTAATCATGTAGGTTCTGATATAAACATTAATATTGTAAAGAAAATTTAATAACTTACAGAAGTGATAATTCGTGTGTTTAAAATAAATAAATCAAACGGTGAAAACTCCATTTTTCGACTTGATAATTCATTTAAAAACAATCGCAACTGAAAATATTAAAACTGTATGTACATTAAATGAGTTTGTTGTAACAGTGGAATACATTATTTACCTCTTCTTCTGCACTTTCATCTGTGTAATGGTCATTGATGTCAGTTACAAGTGACCTGGATTTGCACGCCTAAAATTAAAAAAAAGAGCAAAGAATAGAAAAATTGAAAAAGCGTAAATTTTTAAAAAAAAAACGCTGTAAATTAAATTTGTATTTCTATTATAACTATAGTTTAATATAGTTGTATTTATAAATCTCAACAATTTCAAATATTCTACCATACCTATCTAAAATTAATTCATTTACATAGCATTTTAAAACTGGTTGAGGTCAAAATTTTGTTGATTAAAATTTTTTTAATAAATATATTATAAGATATTAAGTTCATAAATTATATTATATTATGTTAAATAGATATTATTTTAATGCGTATTGCATAATATTGTGGCATTGAGTAATGACTAATGAGTATACCTATTATGAAAACTGAGACTGTTAAATATTTTCTCTAAATTAAAGCTTTTGGTGTTCGATTCAAAGTTCAAACACGAATTAAAAGATGTTCGTTAGCTTTCAAAAATATTTTTCTCATATATATTATTATTATTATTAAGGTTAGGATATTTATTACCTTAAAAACACTAAAAACTGCATGCAAACATGCCTACTAAATATCAAAATATACCCTTAAAAATGTAAAAGTATGATATTTAAAAATTTAATTATTAATGAAAAACGTACACTTAGTTAGTATATAATATTTTTAACTAAAAACTCAGAAATCGAAATATGCAAAAAAAACAATAATATTTTAAAAATGTTATGAATAATTATTTATTAAACTGTAAGTTAATAGGTATATACCTAAATTAATTTTTTTTATTCAATATAACAATTATAATGTAAATTTGAATTTAATTTTTAGTGAACTCTGAATTGACTTGAAATATAAAAGTTATTTTTAGGATTTTCTAATAGAAACTTGCTTCGATTTTTTATATAATATATATATATATATATATATATAACATTTTTTGGAAAGCCGAAAATCTTCGTTCAACATTCAGCTGGTATGTTGTTTTTTGAAGTTTATTTTACATTTATAATTTCAACAAATTTCTATATTGATATCCTGTTTATTGTTTAGAACAAAATTATTATTTCTATGGGTAAAAAGCAAAAATTTGTTTTCTTATAAATAAAGTTGGTTTCTAAAATTAATTTTCCGAACAGCCATTGAACTTTGTTGTAGAAATTTTACCTTCCGAAAGCATTTTGAAAATAACTTATTTAAGGCAAGTGCAGATTTTCTCTTTCCCATCAATTTAGGTTATAGAGACAACGGAGTTCCCGTTAAAGTATTTCTAAAATGTTTTCTGATGTTAAATTATTTGTAAATTTTTTTGATTGAAATATGTAATTTTTTAGATTCTGAGTGAAAACAAAGAAAGTATTGGTTTTACAAATCTGTGTTTTTTTTTTTTCGTTGTATGGAAAAAACATTTCGGGTAGAGATACTGGTCCAAAAGGTTCGATCAGTAACTCTATAGAACGGAAATGTTGTCAAGATGGCACTTTTGGGAGGTCATTTTTCCGATTTTTCAATACTTTTTATAAGCGCACGCCTAGACAAAAATTGACAAAAAACGGTAAAAAACGGCATAATGCAAATTTTCGTAAATTCGATTTTGTTTTTTTGACATAACTTCCAAAATAATGGAGCTAGAAAGTTGAAACTTTTACCAACTACTAAAAATAGTCACGCGCACACCACATAAAATTTTCAAAAACATTTGACCAATTTTGGGGTAAATACGACATTTTGAAAATTTCGGAGATTTCTCGTTTTTTGTTAGTTTTTAATTCATAAAATTTTAATGTATGGATATTAAGAGCTGAAAATTTAATACAAACATATTAATATGTATTTCTAACAGTACTTAAAAAATCTCGAAAATCGTTAGTCAAGTTTTTTTTTTATAACTGTTTAAACTTGGAATTTTGACAGAATTCATAAGTTTTACTTAAAATTACACACTTCAACGCATATAAAAAAATAATTGGTTCAGCCGATCTTTATAAAACTTGGTACGTAGATGGAAAATTAAATTGCGGATATTTTGGTGTAAGAAAATTTTTGATGTATGAATAATTAAAAAGCCGGACATACTTCGCACGATGGGTGTACTTTGCACGACGGGTGGTATTCTCTTGACAGGCGGATTAAATTTTAAAGAAACGATAAATCATTTCTTCAGTAAAACTATTCTGAACGAAGGAAGTTAATAATATAAGAAAAAAAAAAATATCAGACCCGGAATTATATGCACTAAAACGTACGAAATATGCATGCATTTATTCAATTAATGTATTATTGAAATATGCACTACAAATGTATTAACATGTAACAAAATATGATATTAAGTGAATAAAACAATAATATTAAAAAGTATACACTATACAACTACAGATTTCAAAGATGTAGATCTACTAGGGGAGGTGATGTGCCTCTTACGAATTTTAAAAAAGTAAAAAGAAATGTATAAAGTCGATGTTTATTTAATGTATTTTTGTCTATTCGCCCCTTCCCACACAGGTTTTGCCCCTCAAATTAATAGCATAAAAAATAAACATCATTATAAAAAGGAAGGAAGTTAATAATATAAATATAAAATAGTAGGTTAGATAAGGAAATAACAATACACCAATTAGTGTCTAGAAATAAAATACTCGATTAATTTGGCCGTACTTTCTTCTACTTTTTTTCAGTCTTACCCCTGTAAAATGTTTAATTCTTTGTCCGTAAGAAATTTTATTGCACCAAAATATTCGCAATGAAATTTTCTATCTATACACCAAATTTCAAAACAATCAGTTGAACCAGTTTTCTTATATGTACGTTAATGTGTGTGATTTTAGTTAAAACTGACGAATTCAGGCGAAATTCTAAATTCAAACGGTTATAAAAAAAAAAATTGACTAACGATGTTTGAGATTTTATCAGGTTAAGTAGACATATATGTCAGTGAGATAATATTAAATTTTCAAGTCTTAATATCAAAAATCAAAAATTTTATTGCATAAAGACTAACAAAAATCGAGATATTTCCGAAATTTTCAAAATGCTGCACTTAACTCAAAATTGATCAAATCTTTTTGAAATTTTTATGAAATTTTTTCGTGACTATTTTTAGTGGTTGGTGAAAATTTTAAGTTCTTTGCTGCATTATTTTAGAAGTTATGTCAAAAAGTAATTTTCAATTTTACGGAAATTGCGGTAATTGCATATTTTGAAAATTTTTTTTCAGTTTTTTCGCATTATTAAAAAAAAATATCGAGAAATTTGAAAAATGACCTCTCAAAAGTACCAACTAGATCCGATTTTGGATCTATAAAGTTACTGATCGAAACTTTTGGACCAGTGGTTCTATACGAAAAAGTGTTCACAGAGGAAGAAAAAATAAATAAAAAAAATAAAAAAAAAAAATAAACATCTTTGTAAAAACATAAGCTTCTTCACTTTCGTTCAGAATCTAAAATTTCACAAGGTTTCGATTGAATAAATTCGGAAAAATTATGGAAAAATTACTATACATATTAATACTATAAATAATTTTCTATAAATTATTTTATTATGACTATCAATGAACATTTGAAAAAATTTAGTGAATTTTATTTGGTGTAAGGTATTATCGGAAAATAAAGTTAATTATTTAAACAGCTCAAAACCCAGGTTTTCTCGTTAAGAGACAATAATTCTAATTTCACTAATTACTGTGAGTTTGTCGATTTATTAATTAAAAAAAATTGATTTTTATTTAGACTTTTATTACCTTATATACCCCACGCGCCAGTGCGCAAACATACTCACGCGCACACATACAAACGAAAGTACGCATACAAATTATGTTGTACCTACCCAACATTATTAAATATCATTTTATTAATACAACCTTATCGCCAACTATTATTATTATATAGTATTTGAAATTTCGTTCAGAATCGTTTTATTGAAGAAATGATTTATCGTTTCTTTAAAATTCAATACACCCGTCAAGAGAATCCCACCCGTCGTGCGAAGAACACCCATCGTGCGAAGTATGTCCGTTTTTTTATATTATTTTTTTTTTCAAAACATGCATTTATTCATAAATACGCAAAATTAAATTCAAACCAACAGCTTTTATGTCATATCAAACGAATTTGTAATTTGGTTTACAATGCACACTTCCAAAAGTACTTCAGTTTTTAATTGTTTTAATACTTGTAGTTCACTTTTAATTTTATTGAAATATATATCAAATACGTATAAACATAATTTAGTGGTTTTTATCACTAATTCTGATGGCGTTTTAAGTCCTTGTGTGGGCCCAACGAAATCATATGTCTTAAAATAAATTAAAATTTGGTCTTCATCATTCAACTTTAAATTAGAATTTGTTAAATTAGTGTGACAAATTGCACATGAATATTTTTCCAAACATTTGTTGACCAAATATCCAGCAAAATATTTAATTGAGCAAGACTCTAGTGTTGGAGTTTTTTTAATAACTGAACTTATTGAAACAATTGACAATGGTGAATTAGAACTAGAACTTGAATCAGTTTCTTGAACTTCTGTCTGTATGCTGGAGTTTGTTTCTTCAGGTATTTCTATATCCTTTAATACGTCAGCAGTTATGTACTTTTCACTTTCCGGTTCACAGTTATTACATGTTGTAGAACATTTCATTAGGCTATATGAACAAATATGGCCAAAACAACAACGAAAAGTTCTAGCAGTTGGATTTCTGTTATACCTAGAAATATTTATAAAAAATTTGTATAAGTACATTGATTTTTAATGAAAAACTAATTTTTTAAATACATTTAGGTATAGCTTGATAGGTACCATAAATTATGTCGGAATATATTTTTTAGTTTTTCATTATAAAAATAAAAAACATGTTTTACAATAATAACTGTAAAACTAAAGTTGTTGCAAGTATACCTAATAATTATTGCCTATACATAATTGATAATTATATAAATATAATTTATAGAAAAAACTGATATCACTAATTAGATAATTTGTATACATACCCATTTTTTTGTCGTATTATCGAAAATAAATTCTCCAGAGGATCTTGCGTTAGTTTATTGGTCATTAAAAAATAATCATCTGAATGACAATGTTTTTCATCTATTTTTTCATTTTCGTATAGTTGGAAAATCGCAGATACTGTCCAAATTACCCCACTGAAACAAGGAGGCACACTTGATTTGTTTGTTTTGTGACATATTTTGACCGCATTCTGAAATAATTTTTTTGCCTTATTTAAATTGTCCAATACTTGTGGGTTATGACTACTAATTGGTTTCCGGTTTGGATTGAGATCATATAGATTTTTACTATTCCCTGAGTCGAACATGTTATTGATTTTATCAATAAATTCAGCTGTATCAGTGGCAGAATGTGATTTGAGTTCTCCTGTTGTTAAACATGTTTTTATTGACGCCGAAACTGAGTGACTTAAAAGCTGAATTGCCAATTTGCAAGACACTTTTTGGAATGGATTTGGAGCCAAATGTGTTGGTGTGATTTTAGGCATTGCACGTGATTAGTTCTTAATGTCAATTTCATGTTTTTATTATGTATTTCATAGATGCAAAATTGGTATTCTCAAATTTGAAATCGCCGTTCAGTAAATTGTTTCGTACACTTTTTATAAGGTGAGATAAATCATAAACCAAAAATAATTTTTGTCCAGATATTATTGTGTGTGGATTGTCTTCGGTCCCTTTAAGAAGTGTGTACATTCGACGATTTTGAGTACCTTGATCACAAACTATGCTAGTGGCCATCAAACCCAAATCAATAATTTTTTGTACGCACTCTTTTATAATAAGAACCAGATTATCGCCTTTAATACCACTTCCAGTAAAAAAATAACAAAGAGGAACTTCCAATTTGCATAAAGACCACGTAGCATAACGACCAAAGCATGAGAACAAATTTTATCACTTCGGCCTAAAGTTCCTATATCTTCAAATCCTTCAATAACATCTAAAGTTTTATTGTATTCTATGCATTTCATGATTGATATCTCGTCAAGAAGGATAACACATTTTTTTTCTGAATAATTGAATTCGGAAATCTTTAATTTAATTTGCTCCATGTATTCGACGGAAAATCCAGTGGAATATTTAATAGTATTTAGCCAATGACGAACAGTACTATCTCCAGGTAATATAATGCCGTTTCGGCGCATGTATTTATATGTTGAGGGTGATTTAAAATAAATAGATAGAGCAACTTTTTTTCCCCTAGGCGCCCATGGCTTACGTGTTTTGTGTAGTATTTGCATTGTTGTTAGAGCCTTTGAGTTCACTGATGCAAATTTAGTAATTTCAAAAAATTTTTTTAATTCAATTTTTTTAGTTTGTTCCTTTTTTTTTGAATCCTTAAGACTTTGAATAATATAGCGTTTTTTTTTTAATAATCTTCTCATTTTGATTAATTTTTTTCTTAATTTATTATTTTGAGCAATCAAATTTTCTGGGTTGCTTGTATTATGACGGTTTTTTTTTTATTGGTGCAGTATTTACATTTGGAAGACTAATTAAATTTGATACCCAATTTTTTGTAGTAGGAGAAATAGTTGTTAATAATGCAGGACTACTTTCGCATATTGAAATATTTTTAACGGGTGTAATATTATCAGTTGTGGTATTTTTATATTTATGTTGCGGTGTCAATACTTTTAGTTCCGGCGAAGATGAAACAAATGAGCAGTTTGGACCTACATTAAAAAATAACGTAGTACAATTTTACAATTTTAGATAATTACACGACTGCATAGGGGATACAAGCATACAACGATCGATGACGAAAAAAAAAAAAAAACAAGAAAAATTAAAACGGGTACAAATCACGGATGGAATATCTTACTATTTGGTGAATCAATATTTTGACTCGGTTTGTACTATTTAATATTTATAAATATTTTAATTTTTATGTTTTTTGGATTTTGAGTGAAACAAGAAAGGTATTGATTTTACCATGGTATGTTTTTTTGTTCAATTTTAATTTGTTTTTTGAGTTTAGAGTGTATACGTATTTACTATTTCATATTTGACCAGAAAGATGGCTAAAATTAATATACAATTTTTAAATCCCTCGTTTTATTATTTTTTGAGTTATAATGAAATAGCTAACATCGTAAAATCGAAATCGCGGAAACACCTGGTTTCGTCAATATATAAAACTCAAACGCTTGTAAAATTTTCAATTCTTTATCCGGTAATTTTTTTTTTCAGCTAGTTAGAAAGAGCAACTTCTCAAGAATATGCAGCTAAATTTCTTAATAATAATATACTACCCTAAACATAATATCATGTTAAATAATATTATAAAATTACCACGAGTATGAATTTGTTCGTAGTTACACTGATTTATCCGAGATGTTTTCTTCGGCGTGGTATTTATTGTATCGCTACAAATATACTCTTGTTCTGAAACAAAATTATAGACAATAAAATTACTTAAATGTCCACTTATAAATTAAAATCATGTTTACACACCTCTAACGAGTTGACTTGGTTCATCTATAATATTCATACCGGAATTCCCTTCAATGCAATTTTGACGTTCTAGAAAATGGGCGTAATTTATTTGAGTACAACCATTGAACATAACAATTACCAACATATGGAAATTTCAAACCCACTTAATGTAATAATGGATTATAGTGATTATACATTTATAAAGGATTATACAGTTACTTACCTAAATATTGGTTAGGGACAGCATTTTTCACGAGTCGTGATTTTGGATTTTTTGAATTCATATACATTTCTTTTGAAAAATGATCAGAACAAATGTATTTTTTTTTCAACTTTTTTGGACTTAGTCCTTCTAAGACAATGTTACCTAAAATTAATTTATATTTTACATTTCTACCCTAAACTGTTCCATACTCAAAAATGATAGGTATTCTAAAAAATAATATTTGAGCATCAGCATGAAAACATTACTTACCAAAATTTATTATCCATTCTTTTGCAATATCTGTATTAGAAGGAAATGTGTGAAATACATTCCGACTCGTTTTTCGATTTTTTGTACAATTATAGTACATACATTTATCACCTCCTGACATTTTATAAAATAAAAATTTACAAAACGTATGTAAATAATTTAATAAAAGTATAATATTATAATATTCTTTAATTTTATATTGTGATGTTGTCCGATCGACCACTGGAAACACTATGACACAAGTATAAATATTAAGTTCTGAAGTAGACACACAATAGTAAATAATCAAATATTATTTATATTTCAAGGAACGAAAAAATGATAAAATATGCATGAAAAAAATGTGAAATATGCAAAAAAAAATATTTATTTATTAAAAAGTTTATTACTTATTTATTGATATATACCAAAAAAATTCTTAAAACCTATATTTAAAAAAATTGTATTATTGAAAACTAAAATATTGCGCGTAACCGGTTGGTATTTGAGATTGTATTGAACTGAAAAAATAGTTAAGCGAATATATTTTAATTATTTGTGAAATACAAAATAAATATATGTTGTATGATATCTGTGATTAAATGTGAACCGCACCGTTTAATGTAGACATATATAACTTATAGTAGACAATAGGAAATAATAATAAATAACCACGAAAAATAATATTGAATTTCATATGACGCACGTTTTCCGAGTTATTAGCGTTATGTTATGTAACATTATTTGAAATAAATTGATTAAGAATGATAAAAATTAAATTTTTTAGAAAATGTTAAATATGCATACAAATATACGAAAATCAATGAAAATCGACGAAATATGGACTTTTTTTTTAAAATTAACGAAATATGCAAAATATGCATTTTAGATTCTGAACGAAGTGAAGAAACTAGTGTTTTTACAATGATATTTATTTTTTTATTTTTTATTTTCTATTTTTTTTCTGTGTATAACTTTTCGTATAGAAATACTTGTCCAAAAGTTTCGATCAGTAACTTTTTGAAACCGGATTTGCCTCTAAATTGTACTTTAAAGAGCTCATTTTTTGAATTTCTCAATTCTTCAATTTTTTTTGTTGGAAAAAACTACCCAAAATTTGATAAAATATACTCGGGACCATAATTTTTTGATCCGAATTTTATGAAAATTCTAACATATATAGAAAATCATATAAGAAAGATTTTTGCGCAAGAAAATTTTGAAAATGTGAAAAAAAAATTTGGACATTTTTCTTACATTATTTTTTCTTATTAATTTTATATTATTAACTTCCCTCGTTTAGAATCGTTTTATGGAAGAAATGATTTATCGTTTCTTTAAAATTCAATACATCCGTCAAGAAAATCCCACCCATCGTGCGAAGAACACCTATCGTGGAAGTATGTCCGGATTTTTAATTATAAATTTTTATACTCTACATTGTACAGCTCGGATTTTTAGCTTAGTCTGCTATAAATCAAGGGTATAAAGAACAATACGCAACTCCTATAACTTCCGAACCCTAATTATAATACATATTATTATTATTACCCACCTGTTTCGTGGTGGTGTGTGCCGACAGAACGATCATGCAAAATCTGAACCCGTACTGCAACAGCCATCCGTAGAGCAGCATCAAATTCGCGTTCCGGATTTTCGACCGGGTGAGGAATACGTTGTAAATGTCGAGCAAGGCCATGATGAACAGAACGGAAAGGGACAAAACCAGTTGGATGCTGTACAAATCGTTCAGGTCGCTGATCAGCACGCCGACGAACTTGTGTCGCATCCTGAGCGTTTCCACGCTTTGGACCAGCGAGCGTTCGTCGCGCGCGTTTCGACCGAGGTCCGCAGCCACCGCGCCGCCATGATGTTGTCGTCGTCGTTGTCGTTGTCTCAGTTGGTCCTCGGAGTTCAGCGTTGACGGGAATCGGTTCGCGGCTATCGATTTCCGCTTCAGCGCGCACATGTCTCGGTTGATCGCTCGGAATTTCTGATACAGGTCCACACAACGGGCGACGAACCCGATTTCCACGGCGCACATGCTCGCGTTTTGCGCGTACATGCACAGGAACATCATGGTGACCGAGAAGTCGCGGTACAGAACGTAGTTGGTGAATATTCTGTACGCGTTGATGGGCAGCGTTAGGACGACGCAGACGGACGCGACGGCGGTGACGAGGACGCGCCGGAAACGCGCTTCGTTCGGGTCGATCGGATGATGCATGTCGTACCTGCGCAGACATGTGAATAAAATATATTCATTTCGCGGAGGGCGATTCGATTCGACATTTTCTCAGAATGTTTTTTGGGCTCAATGAAAATTGCAATCGCGTTGTTCGTTACAATTTAAAGTAGGTATACTTATTGACTATACAGAGTCTATACTATATTGTTAATTAATAGAGAAAGGATGTTGATGACGTAAAAAAGGACCAAAAATGACCCACAAAAAAAAAGTGCTTAAATGACCTAATAAAAAAAAAAAAAATGCTTAAAATACGAATTGAAAAATACGTAATTGTAAATGTCCAAAAATATCTAAATTGAGTAAGAAAATGAAAAAATCGACGTGAACATCGAACTCAATGTCGTTTTATCGACAAAGAGATTATCGGGTTGATTGAATACAATTTATAAATATAATTTTCGATTAACGTGTATATCGGGGTACCTTTCTGTAAAAGCAAATGTTGTATAAGTTGTATGTCGTATGATACAATGTGAGCACCTAGTATCTACCAATGAAGTATAATATATAATTGTAACTAAAACTCTTTAATAATTTTGATAAAATTATTTTTAAAAAAGCCGGACATACTTCGCACGATGGGTGTACTTCGCACGACGGGTGGTATTCTCTTGACGGGCGGATTAAATTTTAAAGAAACGATAAATCATTTCTTCAGTAAAACGATTCTGAACGAAGGAAGTTAATAATATAAGAAAAAAAAAAAATATCAGACCCGGAATTATATGCACTAAAACGTACGAAATATG
>JAIPRM010010892.1:0-13373 GCA_025469315.1 Stegophylla sp. TES_Ste_2020
ACACTCACACACACACACACACACACAAACACACACACACACACCGGGGGCCGGTTGCCAAGTGTGCGGAAAACCTTTTGGGTGCGTACGAAAACGTCAAAGCGTAATAAATAAATAAATTTATTGAATAGAAAAAAAAAAAAATCAGAAACATGCGACGCGTTATGAAATCGTGAGTTTACTCACACAGAATTATACCCCCCCCCTCCCAAGACTGTCGTAGGTAATAATATTAATGAAATAGTAGTTTCCAACGGTATATTGAAACTACTATATATATATATGTTTTCACACAATGATTTCTTAATCAGTTTACCTTATTAATGATTTATACAATTAGCTTTCTATATATTCGTCTCGTACATCAATTAATTAACATATAATTAGACAATTAACGTTAAATTTAAATCAAATTTGTTGTACGACAAATGGACTGAAACAGATAGATTTGACTTTAATATCCAAACTATAAAAATTCAATCTTATTATAAACACATCGGATCACTTTTTAAACGTATTTTCACATTTTTCACATTTTCAACATCATTTTTAATCATTTCAAACCGTTATGTTTTGCGAATACACATTAAAGTGAATGAATGTTATTGAAATAAGGATGATTCGAGTTCATGAGTTCGTGTCTGAATCGTATAGAATGCGTTTACAAAAAATTATTGGATAAATACCAAATAATATTGATAACTCGTATTGAAATTATTCCGTAGATTGTTTATAGTGTCCGCAATGAGAACATTAGGTAAGTGCAATGCGCATTGATGCAAGAAAAATGGTATTATACAACAATGGCTACGACTTCAACAGTTACAGCTGATATCTATTTCTTTATCTATATCTATTCTCTATTATCATCTAAAATAACGGAGAATTTAGACGATTTTTTTTCCCCCCAATGGCTCCTTGAAGTCGATTTTTTAAAAGTGTTATTTAATAATTCACCGAACATTGTTATTTTTATTTCTCATTCAAAACAACTTATTTGAATAAATTATATTATTCAAATAATTAAAATAAATTCACCGAGACATTCACTATGTCCATCACTACCATTTTTTTTCAAATCGATATATACTTTGACTTTAACTCTACTGATCTCTCGTTAAATTCAAAAACTATTTTTACTACATAAATGTTAGTATAGTAATATTATTTTCAAGTTTATTTTCGAAACGTGAATTTGTGACGTCACATACTCGTATTTTATAAACCAAAATCCTTCCTTAATAATAGTTAACTAATTATGTGCAGGCACTATTAAAATATAATACACAAAGCGTTTCTTACCTTATACGCTCGGGTCGAGTATTACGTTATCAGCAAAAGTCAATGTAAGTATTCAGATCTGGAAAAAATAATAATCGTCGATTAGAGTGACTTGAAAATATCTCATATTGTTAAATGTTCACAAGGGATGAAATAAACACACAATTGATTTTTTTTTTTTTGCAAAGAATAATACGTTTATACTAGGAGAATAATGAATATTTAAAATTGTGAATACTTAAATTTTTTTACAAGATTAAAACAATAAATTATAATGTCTTTCCTCCCACCATCTCCCTACGAGTACAACGTCATTGAAAAGTGAATATTAAGCGTTTAAGCGCTTAATATTTACATTTTATTATAAAAATCATCGCACTTATTGTAAATGAATACCGTTAAATTACAAAGGAATAGTATGGAAAAAAAAAAATAGGGGAAAGAAATAATCAATTTAATTTCACGCTTAAAAAAATCTCTAAACTATGCTTCGTAATGCGATAATTTAATAACAAAAAAAAAAAAAAAAAAAATTGATTTTGGTTTATAAATGAGACCCCATAACAATAGAATCCTTAGGTGGTTCTCTTTCGTTTCGTCGTTGCAAAATAAATATAAATTTTAGACATAACCATAATATTATTATTATTATCTCAGGTCATAATATTTTATCGTTGCAGTATAATTATTAATTATTTTCCTGTTTTCACAGTATTCCGGTTTTGTATTTAAATCTTCACTGATTTACGCGACTCATTGCACCTCCTGGTCGGAATTTTCAATTAAGATTCTCTGCGATGATTACAAAAAAAAAAAAAAAAAAAAAACCGTACAATTTATTATAGTAAAAAGCTTAATAATAATAGATTTAAATCAATTACACCCAGGTGAATTATGGTATTGACATACACAACAGACAACGCACGCGCACACGTACCACGAGAGACATTTTATAATTTTGGATATTTATCGTGTATGACGCCCGATAAGCTTCTTTTTTCGTTTCCGTGTCATATAAATCTTAGGCTCGAGTTGTTGGTCCGGTGAAGGATTTCCTCCGCCATTAACCGAGAACAAACGATAATTATTGCGTGATATTGTGGAAATTAAATCATTTCCGCCATTCGATTTCGGAAAACTTTCGATTGGCGTTTTTCTAAAGACAGTTTTGCTGCACAATCAACAATTAATTAGGTTTTACGAAATATTAATTTCGAGGTTTTTCTTTCCCTATGCGTTTCGTTTCCAAACGACTTCAATTTCCGACGTGGAAAACGCGAAATTCGAATTTTGCCACGCGAATCACTCCGTATCTGCTGCACAACGATCGACCATTGTCTGATCTGTAATTGATTTAAAAACGTCACTGCGCGCGAAGAGGAAGTTAATTTAGTTACACGGACACAATAATAATAATAATATCATACTACGTCTTCTACGCTCACATAGTTATATATCCGATCTTATTATTTCTTTGTGGTTTTTTTTTTTCCTATCGAAAACGAGCGAAGGGAATCGTTCACAGTGACATTCACTTCGTGCTATATACCTATATATATATATATATATATAATATCCGCTTTGGG
The DNA here is from genome assembly GCA_025469315.1 of Stegophylla sp. TES_Ste_2020. NCBI lineage: Eukaryota > Metazoa > Arthropoda > Insecta > Hemiptera > Aphididae > Stegophylla > Stegophylla sp. TES_Ste_2020. The sequence continues at coordinate 2,868 of JAIPRM010010892.1, forward strand.
GCTGCTGTGACGAGGGCCGGTCTGCGTCGGTTATTTCTTTTTAACGTGTTATTATTATTATTTTTTTTTTTTTTTGCTCTTCTACTTTTCTCCTCCTGCGCGACGTGGAAAACGAATGAAAACGAATTAAAGTTTAATAATAATAACCCGAGAAAAAGATGACGGAGACGAAGAAGAAGAAAAGGGAGAGTCGGAGGAAAACAAGCCATTTTCCGCACAATAAAATACGTATGGAATCGCAATTGGCGGCGGCGGCGGCGGCATCAGTGACGTCTGTTGTGGCGGAGTGAGCGTGCTGCCAGCGGGGTGCACGTGGCCGAGGGGTGGAAACAGAAGGAAAAAAAAAAACAGCCCGTCGAAAAAGACCGGTATCGTCACCGTCACAGTTAAAAAAGTCCCAAAAAAAAAAAATCTAAAAAACTCGCATAAAAACCACAAAAATTAATAATGAACCATCAGCTAGAATCCAACCCGGAATAAATCTTATATACACGGTATTGTTTTTATTTTTTTTACGAACTTCTCCAACACCCCTCTTATACCTCCACCGACCACGACCCCCGTCGTACTCGCAATGGTCGCCACTATATTATATTAATACACCAGACGGTCATTCACCTCTTAATTGTCCTCCCCCCCTCTTTCTCTGCTCGCCAGCTGTGGATGGCGGGAATATAATTTTTTTTTTTTGGGGGGGTTGGGTGGGGTGGTGACTGGCGAACCTAGGGTTATTATATTATACCACACCGATGCTCTTGTCTTGTGCTAAGTAGATACTTGTAATATATGCTTGTATGGATATAACTGAAAGACAGCAAGAGGCGGAAAAATTAACTTTGTGTTACATATTAGAGGTCTGAAATAACGTATAATTTTTAAATGTGTGTGTGTGTGTGTGTAATTTTTCCATCCCCAAAATATCACCGCCCAGAGAAGAAAAAAGCGTTTAAATCCTGTTATCTAGTCATAATTTTATTGTGTTATTATCGAAAACACTTGTAAACACCTAGTGCGAACCTAGTCCAGATACTGTACTTATCTAAATTCATATTTCCACATAAAATATCAAAAATAATTATCGTGGAATAAATATTTACCCAATGCGTCTATATTTCAGGAGGAGATGGGGGAGGGTGAAACGTACTGTTTGCGTCTCTGAAGAAAAGATCCGGGGGTTGGGCGACTGGGCCCTCTTGTTCCCCCGATTTTTGCATCCCCGAGTAAGTAGATGCAGGAACTGATATTTTAACCGGTACGCCTTAAGAGCGCACGTGTGAAAGGGATGCGAAAATCCACTCGACTATAATAATATAACCGTTATAACACCCCGCATATGTGAAAGGGATGATTTTGATATTTTTATGCACTCGTATACGTTATTATTATTACAATATCATCTGTTATACGAGTGCCGCGCGCGATAACCATTTTAGAAGACGCGCCGTCCTGACACACTGGTGGTTTTTTCCTATCTCCGTTTTCCACTAGTCACGAAATTATTATTACGATTATTAATCAACCGTCATGTGCATATTATGCGCATGACGTGTGTATATGCACTTAATATGTGCTGTGACCTAGGCGCGTAAATTATACGGTATACTGACTCGACGGGGTATCGATAGACTTACGGGACCGTAAAATCGAGAGTAAGCCCACCCCCCCCCCCCCGTCGCGTTTTCAACGTGTCATTATAGTTATAACAATGACAGTATAATATCATTATTATGACGAACGACAAGAGGTGATGACGAGGCAATGCGATCAAACCGTGTGCAGAATAGCATAATATAAATCATAGAGTAAAGAATATAATATAGAGGTGCCATACCCCGTATACGTATAGTGAATTGAAGCAATCGAATGGAATATACGCTAAGAGTGACCGTATTTTGAGAAAAATAAAATTATTTTTCTTATGCGGTTGTGGTACCACTTTAAATATTCATATTATCATATTAGAGATAAGACATACAAAAACAATAACATTCATTTTAAACTCAGATAATATTATACTATGGATGAAGCCGTACTATATTTTACTCCTATACTGAACAATGTGTCCAACATCATCCCCATCACCTGAAAAATTTCAGATCATTTGTCACAAATGCGCATGCGTGATATTAGTTGTGTGTAACTAACATATGAGTTACAATTTTAAATTCAAATTGATTTGATTGGCGTATGAGCACAACGCACGCGCACTTCATACAAGTGCCCTGAAATATGTTGGACACAGCTATCAGTCATTGTCGCTACATCCATAGTAGGTATACGATCTAAGATGATAACAGTTCCTTATCAGTGATCCGGTCGAGCAAGGGATACAATAATTCGAAACGGTAATCTGGTTCTTTTCAACAGGTCACTCTGGGCGTATTCCGTTTTAATGCTTCATTTAGGTATACACTATAAATATTATTATATTATTATAAGTCTGCGCGCAAGCCGTTATGACGGCGTGTTAGTGTTATTTAAAATACCAAAAAAAAAAAAAAAAAAACCGGACGAAAATATTGAAATTTGAAATCGTGAGTTCTGCACGATGCGAAACGACGGCTCACAGAAAACAATAATAATGTCCACTTATCGTTTTAATGTTATTATATTATTGCATTCACCACGACAATAAAATTATTACTGTGTGCGTTTGCGGTAGTTTTCGCAGCGATTCATTTTCACGAGTTAATAAACTATTTATCGCGTCTCGTGGTCTTGTGTTTTTTTTAATGATTTATCATTGAATAAGGATCAACAGCGTCGTTGTCACAGAAATGCGTACATAATATTATATTATGTACAAGTATAAAATGTACACATAAAGCAATACGCACAACACGTGTACAAGGAAAAGGTCGAAATCGCACAGAAATAAAAATGAAATATTAACGGGTTTTCATTTATTTTATTATTATTGTCACAGTCGTGATATAAATCTTGATTATTAAACCTATTAATAATTTTACTGTACAATGCGGTTGACAACGTTATATTATTATATAAATAATATGGATATTATAGTGTGTGTGTGTGTGTGTGTGTATTTAGCTACTTCACGAAACGCGTATATTTTGAAATCTAGATCCGCTAGCGTCACTATAATTAATTATTTAACAACCACATCTTCATAAAAAAAAAAAAAAAAAAAACTATAGTCATTAGTGCTAACTATGCGATCTCATTTCAATTTAATTTTTGTATATTTTAATAATTAATTTATGTATTATATTATAGCCTAATTAGTGTTTAGATTACTAAATTATGTACATTAAAATAGGGCATTAGCCCGCGTGATTATAAAATAATAATGTATGAAACAATAATATTGTAACCGCAGAAGATGTGTGTCGATTAATATACTTTTACGTACGTATAGTGCAGGACATGACGATCATGCTGATTGTTTTACTACACAAATCGTTGTAAAATAACATATTGTATTCAGTACCGTGAAATAAATTGATTGAAAAATGTATGACCCTATATTATAATATACATCATCAAGTACCAATTGGAAAAAACCAAATGCGTACACAAACGAAATAATAGATATTGAATCGCGAAACTTCAAATTGTAAACTGCAGATATGTACAATATTATACGTACATAGTATAGGTATATAGCGTAGGATTTTGCAATTAAAAAATGTTTTATCCATCGATCGGTTGACCTTATTGCGAGTTCCATTAATTTATAACGCTCGGATCGTCTCTCTCGGCTCTCTGAAATAATATATTGCCCTTTACAATAATTTATACGCTCCTCTCACGGTGTGTTCAGCTGCGATATACAACGACTACGACGTCGTCGAACAGTGTGTTAATCATGTGCAGTTATATTATACTTCGTATTTATGCTTTTAAATCGCTAGTAACTTTTCACTGGACAACATCTCGTGTGTTCGAAGACGATTTTCGCGAACTTCAAACGAAATGGGCAGTAACTACACTTTTGAAAATTTTCTTTTATAACACATTATAATATAGCATAGTTTACTTTATATAGCAGTAAGTTACTTTTTTTTTGACCAAAGAGGTTAGAAATAAAAAATTCTAGTAAAAACGCCAATGATCACAATATTATTCTTTTGAAAAACATTATTAATTATATATAACGTATTAACTAATATACAGTGATTAGTTTTCATACAACTCCTACATTAAAAATATAGAAACAATTACTATAAATAGTATCAAAAACATAAGAAGAACTCGTATGTCTGAAACTTCAACTCACTTGAAACATTTTAAAAATGCAGATACTACTCTTTCTGTGGGGGGGGGGACGATTTAAACAACAATATTATTTAATGTTATATAATTTTCTTAAACACAGTCTATATATATACACACATACATTCAAACTAACACATGTATACGCGCCTATATTGCCAATTAATCGCAAAGCCGCGAGAAAACACGCGGCGGTCCCCTGCGTCGGAAATCTGCGTTATTATTATATGCGCGTTTAAGTGCACCAGTGTTTTTGTCGTGATTACGCGCCATTATCTTAAACGTGAGCCACTCGGAATATTTAATGTACTGAAAAGTAACCGAACTACACACACACACACGTGGAACGGCTAGACAGTGTACACTACCCTCAACACCGCACACCCTTTGTTCCTCTATGTACAATACAGTGCGTGTCGGCAAGAATATACGACGTAATTATCGAGATACTGTGTGCACATAACTGCACTTTTGATCGACTTGGAATCATTTGTTATCCACACACACACACACACACACGCACACACACAAATATGTACATACAAGTATTGATGTGTCTATGTATTGTTTCATTTGCTATGCACTAGTTTAAGCGCATAAAATTATAGAGTAGGAGGTATTGGAGAGGCTCTAACTGAAAATAAACGCCCCAAAGAGATTATGGCGTCGATTTATAGTATCATGAGATAAGTGTTCTTAAAGTGAAATTGTGGATCACACTGCACCTTCATACTCAACACAAAATTTCTTATTCGAGCACATTAACTATAAAGTTAAAAGCATTATATATCGAGTTATCGTGACAAAATATTTATCACGCGTTCAACAGCTATCACGTCGTTAACAGGTAGTTATATTTTTAGTGTGAACGAAAATTTATCCAGAGTCGATTAAACTTATTCTGAGGTTCTTTGGGACGTTGTTTTTCCGACACGTTAATTTAGTAAATTAAAATATGTAATGTAACGTTAATTATTATCAAATGTACCGTGCGGGTAGGTCCGCCGCAGTGGTCGAAAAGAGGTGGTAACCCGAGTTCAAAACGAATTTCCGACAAAACCGTCTCTTTGGGGGTTAATCATAGCGATAATAAGTTTTGCGTCGATTAAATTTAATAACAATAAGCTGTACGCTTGTGTGAAACACAAACGCAAAACATCGCGATAAAAATCTATTGCCGAAATAATCGTAAGTCTCAATGAGATTTAGTTGGTACGACTGTTAAATCAAAATTAGTTTTCAATGTGTTGTCTCAAAATTTACTAACGGTAAACGGCCTTTAATTCGTAATGAAGCCCAACGACTAAAACATAAAAAAATACATGTCATATAAGTGCAGCTTAAAATAAAAAAAAAACACTGTCATCATAAACTCTGTCACACAATTTCAGTGCCTATTAATCCGATCAGGCACGACTATTGTAAACGAAAAAAATAAACGTTCAATAGGTGACACTGGCGTTAAATGGAAACGAAGCGCAAGGGATGATTAGCATCAATCCGGTAGAGATTGACGGCACAATTAAATTGTTTATCTCCAAAAGCAATTTATTATTATTATTAAATCATTTTTCGCGAGATAATGACTGTCTATCGGTCAGCATAATATAACCTCAATTGGAAATTATATAATATTTGGTCATAGCAGTCGCAAGTCAACGATTAAATCAACCGCGAAAAGTAATTTTATTGATAACGCAAATTCGGTAGATTAATCAAAAAAAATGGATACTCGTCAATAGTATACTTTAATAATAATAAGCATATTATCGCCCAGTAACGACTCGTATACATTATGATGCAAACCGGAAAAAAAATAGACGTCATGACAAAATTCGTACATTGGTTTGCATCCCCACTACTTTATACACATAGAGTTCCACGTATCGAGTTCTCGGAATTTTTTTTTTTTTAATTAATTACAAAATAAGAAAAAGTCGTTCACGTCGTTCCTCGTTATCTCAGCGTATTCTCTCGGCGTGGTACGATCTACTCGGTTATCATCGTTAAATCGATACTATATTTCGACAAACCACGGCGACGGTGGTGAACTTTCCAAAGTCTTCTGACCCTCACCCCCGTTCGCGCGCCACCATCCTCATATTCCACCAAATCCTCCTCTCCTCCGTCCCGTCAAAACGTGGGGAATGATCGCGCGGAGACACGGGCGCCTACACGTCCCCCCACCCCTACTACGCCGCCCTACCTGGCAGTTTATTTAGCATCGTCGTCGTAGGCCCGTGTTTCGCGGACGCGCGTATATATCCATTTTGTGTGTGTGTGCAGTTTCCGTCTCCTCTTGTTTTCCCGTCCGCTTTAAATAATTAATGGACCTCGGCGCACGCCAAATGCCAAAACCCTTTAACGACGACGACGACGACGACGACGCGCCCGTCTGCTCCCGTCTGCTCCCGTCTGCTCCTATCCTCCTCCCCGTCTGAGTGCAGTGGCTGCGGTTGAGGTCCTCTTTTTACCTTTTCGAAAAATACCTCTCGCCCGCGCGCGACGGCATCCATCACATCACCGACACCGACGACGACGACGGGCGTCACCGCAACACAGCCTCCCCTGCCCCTCGTTACACACCGCGCACCCCTCCCCCGACAGGCCATCGTTCGTCCATCGCCGCAGGAGCTTCGGGTTGTCAAGTGTAATTAAACATTACGGCTTTCGCAAAGCAGTTCCGACGAATATACGACTACTGTGAACACGCTCTATATATATATATATATATACGTATACCATTACCGCTGTATAGTCGCTACCACTCTTATTACTACTACCGCTGTATATTATATAATGTACCCACCACCACCACCGCTATATACCAGCTAGGCTGTACATACGTGTTCCGGCGCACACGAAACGATGACGAAAACCACGATTTGTTAGCGCAACCCTTCCTTCTCTGCTGTTCTCTCCGGGCGGTCTTCTGAAACATGTCGCTGGTGCGCTGGCAATAATAATTTACTCGGTAACGGTTTAAATTCGCACGTGCCATCAATTAGGAGCAGCCGCCCTCGCTCGCACATGTGCCCGCACGCACGCGCACGCGTTTCCGCAACACTCTGTCGCGTTCACCGGAGGAGTCCGCCGCTTCGTAATTACCTTTCCGACCACGTCGTACTGCACGTATAGTCTTACAGTGGTTCGTCGGTTAAATTGGGTTTCTTTCTCGACCACCACCACCACCACCGCATCACGCGTCCGTCTACAGCGAACAAGTATTAAACGCGGTTCACGTTGAAGTCTGTTGTAACTCTATTCGCGCGAATCGTTTCGTTTCGTCATTGGCGGTTATCATTCCGCCACCGCGATAGTTCAGCCTAGAGAGCCTACGTATCACTGAGTGGTCATTTCTGATTGATTTCTGTATTTTCGATGATAAAAATTTCGTCCAAACAATATTATCGAATAATTTTCATATGAAATGTTATTGTTTTATTACTGATAGTCGTCACATGATAATATGATGTGCTGATAGTTGTGTTTGGACGAGAAATTAAGCGATATGGCGTCGTCCATACATCCATTGATGTCACTCTCCCTTCATATATAGTGGGCTCTCTAGTTCAGCCCATTTGATGTTTATATCGGTATTAGTATCCAGCGATTTCAAAAACACATAACTTTTAAAGTTAGAAAATAGTGAACGCAAAATATTAGAAAGAAGAACAGTGTTGTTGGTATTATTAGTGCGAGATTTTGGAGGGAGCGAACGGGGTGGTTGTTCTTGCCCCCCGGGCGCCTCAGTATTAAAGAATCAGTGAATTTGTGGAAGGGGGTGTTACAGAGGACGGTCAAATTGTACTTTTTCCCGGATGACACAAACTTTGCGACCCGACATTGGGTATTACAGTCGTCACCGCATTCGTGTCTTGGAGTAGTTAATTAATATAATGTGGGACGCAAAAAGGGACAAATGAACTGGACGAATGTTGATGAGGTTCACTTTTTGCACACAGTAAATAAAGAAGTATACGTGAAAACATATGATAACTAAGAACGTTAGCGCGTTGATGAAAATATAATAATCGATACAAAATTACAAATCGTTCGTCTCGTCTAAGAACAGTAGTGGGCGAAATCATATTTTGTTGTCGAAGAAATTACACAAGATCGTTGCACGGAACCTATTTATTGAATTAAATCCAAGTACACACACACACGTATTTTTCTTCTCTATTTGTCTTCTTCGCTTTTTTTCGCTCCGAACGAACCGTCAGCGACTTATATATATATCAAATTATAATACGCGTCGATAGCAAGCGTGTGCCATCTTTTTTTTTTTTTTTTCACTGCACCACTGCGCAGTATATAATATGGTCTATTATTATTATGCAAGCTGTTTATTTTGTGCCGTTGAAAATAAAAAAAAAAAAAAATCTGCCAGGCAGCTCTTCTCGCATAAACTATTTTTCAAACGTGTCGTGCGCACGTGAACACAATGTAATATGTATATGTATGTATATATTTAAATGATATCCACTGTACTTGCACACATATTATAATATATAAATTCCATTTTACGCGTCGAGCAAACATATTCGTTCTACTATCCTAAGCCAACATCTTCACCTGGTGGCTTTGACGATTTCGCTTTCAACCCCGTAGATGCGATCACTTAGTAACTCCATCATCTACTCCTAGTGTGCCTGATAGAATGCCGACAGTCGACCACCGAAGTGATATTCATTGAGCAACTGTTATTGATCCATCGCGGGAACGAGTATACACACCAACCCCGGCAACAATAATTATTATTGTCATGCTATGTCACGACGACAGTCGTATTGGGTCTGACAAAAGCATCATTTTAAATTACGCAAAAAAATAAATTGCCATTTTCAGTATGACTTATAATGATACAACAGTTACGTATAAGTAATATAATTGCTGCAATATATTATTTTAAGTTCATAACCTCCTGACAGGTATGCAGTTAAGGTCCGTTGGTCTTACTTCAGTGAGCTTCAATGTCGCAAACCTTACATCTAAAACCCAATGTTCAGAAAATTAGACGATTTCAAACTGGCACCCATCTAACTACGTATTTATTATGACAATGTTCGTGTTCGTTTTCCTCCTGGTCGTCCAAGCACTGTACTGACACACGCGCGTCCGTCGTTATATCGTGTTATTACGTTTTATTATCAAGTATGTATAATATTGTATTCTGTACAGCATAATACTCTGTGTGCGGACCATAAGTCCGTTCGCGTCGCAGCGGCGGGAGAGAGAAAAATCTCCACGCGCCCGATTACGACACCGCCATTCGTCGTCGCCTTTGTCCTCGTCATTACGACCCTCCTTTTTTTAACACCATCATTTGCACTTACGCTTTTTTTTTCTCCTCCTTTATTTTCCGGAGGGTTCTTATTCACTCGCCGTGTCGCGCACGCAATCCCTCTGTCAACAGACTTTCCTTCTCCGCTTTTCTATTACGCGCGCGCACACCACTCCGCGGTATCCATTACTGTGGGCACAATTTCCCTAAAATCTATTCTGCGGATTACTTCAGCAACGAAATTACACGCGTTTACGTATATATTATATATATATATATATATATAATATAATATAAATGTGTGTGCGAGTGTTTTATATACATTTTCTTCCGCGCCAGCCACCGTCGTCGCCCCATTTATCTGTAGATTTGTTTTATAACACTAGTGCCTACAATACGGCGGAGAAAGAGAACTTTATGGCATAAAAGAGAATTATTTGGTCTGCCAGACGTTTTTAAACGGTATTTCGTAGAGGAGGAAAAATCCGTTTCTAAAACGTCCATTGTCTGTGTATAATATACGTACAGACGTAGAGAGTACGGATATTCGTTACGCGTCATAACTGTAGGGCTAGGGACTTGTAATAGGAGCTACCATGTTTTTCGAAAATCATTCAAAACATAGCTAAGTAATATAGAAATGCGTTTCATAACACCAGGAGATGCATGCGGTTCTCTTTAATTTGCATATTTCGATTATATTTAAATTTCAAGTGCGTATTTCACTTATTTTTCAATACTTGATTTGAGTTTTCTTGGTATTGGAAAATTTTTCCCTGAATAACTGAATAGATTCAATATTATTTGATATTTTTATTTGTTTAAATGTAAACTAAAAATAATAAAGAATAAAAATAAAAAAAGCCGGACATACTTCGCATGATGGGTGTACTTCGCACGACGGGTGGTATTCTCTTGACGGGCGTATTAAATTTTAAAGAAACGATAAATCATTTCTTCAGTAAAACGATTCTGAACAAAGG
>JAIPRM010010893.1:0-13373 GCA_025469315.1 Stegophylla sp. TES_Ste_2020
TGTCAACTCTTTCAAGAGCCTTATTAGTTGCCTGTGTAATTTTTGATTTATCTTTCATCCAATTTACAGTCGAACCAGTAGAACTAAACATTGTACATTTATGACCACATTCTATTATATTATTTTCCTGTTTCTTTTGTTTTTTGATAATGGATTTTTTTTCAAAATCTTCAATCAGTTCTTTACAGTTAAAATTTTTTAAAAGTGTATAAGTACTTTCCCAGGTGTTTTCTTCCATACTATAATCTTTCCATTTACAAAAGTACTCAACTTTGCCATTTTTAATACGCTTCATTAAAATTTCTTCCACCACTTCTTCATGTTCTGTTTCTGAATACAAATCAAAATCTTCAATTTTTAATTTTTCACAATCAAGATTTTCTATGGGTTCCCATGTGTTTTCTTCCTCACTATAACCTTTCCATTTACAATAGTATTCAACTTTGCCATTTTTGATGCGCTTCATTAAAACTTGTTCGATGACTTTTTTTTCATATCTAATTTTTGAACTTGGTCCTGCATCTTGAGCATTTTTTAATCTATAATATTAATAATAAAATATTATATTTTTGTATATAAAACGTATATATTCACAACAAAATGTATGAAAAATGAATTATTTATTTAATTATTACTTAAGAAGTCAAGAAATAATATTAATTTGATTTTAAATAGTGTATACAGATAGCATATAGATAGTATTAAAGTTTAATTATTATTTGTGATTGCATGCTTATTTATATATAATTTAATAAAAATATTATAGAAATAAATCATATAAGACAATTGGATAAGGAAATCTTTAGACCATCCAACTGCTTAAACAATTTATAACATTATTAGTGTTTGCTTTCATTGAGCATTCTGTATACATCAAATTCTGCTTTAATTGGCCATTTTTAGTATAAAACAATGACAAAAGTATGGTAGAAAATTGACCAGTCAAATTCTTTTCAGTCAATTGACCATATTTGACTAGTCAATTGATCAGTCAAAATCTAAAAATTAAAAATTATTTTTTTAAATATTTTATTCTGAAGATATTCATTATTTACTGGAATATTCTAAAGGTACTAAGTTTGAGGTACATTTAACATACTGACTAATAAAATTTAAAAAATAAACAAAATTTGGAAAAAAAAATAATGTAATGCCAGTCAAATTTGATTAACTTGTATCAACTTACAACATTTTGAGCGGAAGTTAACTCTAGATAAATGTTCAAACTAAAATAAAGATAATTATGTTATACCAAGGGCTTGAAATCAATACTGAATACCGGTATATACTGTTAAAAACCGAAATAAAAAAAAAAAAATTGGTATTCGAAAATGGAAAAATAAATAGATACCGGTATTCGAAACCGAAACTAAAACTGGAAAAAATGAATACAGGTATTTGAAACTGAAACCGAAATCAGAAAAAATGAATACTGGTGTAACCATGATTATTTATCCCTGTGAAATTTTACCTTGTGATAATTAAATTGTATGATAAAATATAAATAGTACACTCAGAATATAGGGGATCCTCAGACTGGTCATAATTAAGAGTTTTATAGGTTCTTTATAAATATGTATAAATTGCACAATAATAATATTAAGAAAAGAAAATATATAAATCAAGTATTATAGGATTATCATAATTCCACCACATTTGAGGGTGGTGTTAAGTAGGAACATGGAAGATTTTATGCTGCCATAACAATAACAACTTAATATATTGAATTTAAGAACATTAAATTCATTAATAACATGAATTTATCATCACAATACCATCAGCCATAATACCAAAAATTTAAAATTATTAAAATCTCAAATGCTTAAATACTAAAGTAGTCAAAATATCAATTCTATATCATTAAGAATATTTTCTGTGCAGAGTAAAAACACCAAAATATTAAATAACTTGTATGATTTTATGGAAAGTTATCAAAATTTAAATTCCATATGTATATAAATTATTTTGTGACTACCTGGTAATTTTTTCTGTACTTGTAAAAAATTAATATCTTTTTAAGTATACCTAAATAACTAAAATTATAATAGCATATTTGCATTAGTAATTAAAATTATTTAAATTAAAATCCATATTCTAGATACAAGATGAAATACCTACATAGTTTAAAACTCTCACATATTAATAATCTTATCATTTGAATGATTATGTAATTTTACAACAACAATAATCATGATTACACTTTAATTAATTAGTAAATTAATGTTTGTTGGTACAGTCTTTTTCAGACATTTTTTCATGACATTTTCATTGACACAGCAGCAGCATCCCGATAACGAAAAATCAGGGATTCTCCATACTTGAATGTATTCATCGACCATCTATATTAGTACATTTTATAATTTCCATGTCACAATAATCTGTTAATATTGTCATTGTCAGCCGAGTTATTTATTTTTATACATTTATAATAAACAAATCGTTGGGGCGACTGTGTCCAGAAAATTCCTGAGTAGGTCACTAATAAATTATATTTTGAACTAGTTTTCTTTTATGCATAAAAACACTGCTATTTTTCTGTACTAAAATGCTAATTTTATTGAATTATATGTATAATATATACCTACTTGGAAAATCGTAAAATGACTAAACTAAAATACCAATAGGTACCTACATATAATATATCATAAGGAATTAACCAACAATCTAGTCAAGAAATTCTGAAATTTATTTATGAACTTATGGTACAAACAATGATAAATTATTGGTAAACGGTAGAAGATTAAACATTTCTCAAGTAAAAATGGAGATGGTGGTCTCTTGAAAATCTAAGTCTCTGATCTCAAAATCTATAAATATGGTTCTGGTCAAGACATTCCTAGTTTTAGACTTGTAAAATTGTTATCAGTCAATTATTGACAAGTCAAAATGTATAAATCAAAAATTAATATTTGGAAAATAATTTTTCGGAATCCTTCAATTTTTTAATGGTTTTTCTAAATCCAAGTGAAAATATATCAGGTAATTTGCACAAAAATGTGTTATAGTAATGATTACGTACATAAGTAGTCATTATCGGCTACAAAGGACAGAAACAGTAATTATTCTTTACATCTTATCAGTGATTAATCACTAGTGGACATGTATGTACTGTTTTTAGGAATTTCTAATAAAAGTTTGAAATTTGATATCAACAAATTAGTTAGATTTACTAGGTATCTGCTTTTTTAATTTTATATTTTAAAATTTACCTTATATTATTTTAAGATTTTGTAATTTTTTTTAATGATCTCTCTCATACTATTTTGATTTGAAATAAAAAATAAAGATCACTGAATACCTATTTGTACTCAGAACTCATATTGTCATTTTTGATAGAATATATAAAATTTTAAATGCTAGATAGGTAGATATATGAACATTTTTTTTTGTCAGCCAACCCTCGATGAACAATTCATAAAAATATGGCCTGCGTGGCGTGGTTAAAAAAAAGTTGACGACGACTCCTGAACTAATCAATGTTTTTGACACTGTCAATTGTCAACATCCTATGGGGAATTTGTCTGGCAGTTACCCCTTTAACAAAAAATTAATAAAAAAATGCTTTAAAATATATAAAAAAACTTTTGCTTAAAATAAAAATCTGTAAAAACATTCCTTGGCAATGCTCAGAAATTAGCAGTCAAAAATATATTATTTTTTCAAATTTGCAGCACTAGGCAGCTGCCTATATTGCTTCCCCATTAATATTTATCTACAGCAATTTTCTTAATATAAATTAGGGTATATATGATTCAAAATATAGATAGCTACCTTATTTGGCCATTTTCAAGATTAAGACCAATGATTTGATCAATCTTAATACATGCGTCAAGATTTTCTTTAATATTGGACATATCATTTTCAGCAGGTTTATTTGAATCTGATTCAAGTTCATCTTCCAATGATAAATCTTTACATTTATCATTATTTTTAAAATCATTGACAACTTTTACAGGAGCATTTGGAGCCTTATTAGTCTCCTGTGTTATTTGAGGGGCAACCTTTCTCCCTCCTGTATCAGCAGCATTTGATAATGTACATTTGGCACCAGATTCTAGTACATTATTTTCCTGTTCTTTTTGTTTTTCAATATAAAATTTTACTTCAAAATCATTAATTAAATTTTTACAATAATTAAGATTTTCTAATGGAGCCCAAGTGTTTTCTTCCTCGCTACGACCTTTCCATTTACAATAGTATTCAACTTTGTTATTTTTAATACGCTTCATTAAAATTTTTTCCACTAATTCTTCACGTTCCATTTCTGAACTTGGTCTAGTGTCTTGAGTATCTTTTAATCTATAATATTATTAACAAAATATTACCGTTTTGTGTACATAACATTTACTTACTAAAAAACACAAATTGAAAATATAAGTTATTTATAAAAGTATTACTTAAGAAAAAATATTTTTTTACACATGGTCTTTTAGCTAATATAATATTATTTACTTTTGAGTGGCAGAAATAGTATTTAAATTATTATTTGCAATTATTATATTTAATTTAATAAAAATACCATGAAAATAAATCATATTATTTATTAGGACATTGAAGATGCAAATCTTTAGACAAACCAAATGTTTAAACTAATAAAAACTATAGATATGTTTGCTTTCATTAAGCATTCTGTATATACTGCATAAATCAGGGATTCCCAACCTATTTTACTTGGCGGCACACTTGATCATATTTTATAAGTTTTTACGGTACACTTCGAAGTCAATGCTATTAATATAACTATTAATTTTAAGAAATAATATAAAATAAATAAACACACATAAAAAGAAAAAAAATTACACAGCACACCAGCAGAATTTCGCGGCACAGCAGTTGAGAATCCCTGGCATAAATGGAAAGTTTATGGTATAAACTATGACATATTATACCACATTCATATAGGTATTTATGACATTAAATATTTAAAAACATTTAAATATGGTTGGGTTTTAGACCTGTCAACTTGCCAAAAATTAATTTTAGAAAATAATGAAGCAGTGTGATGTAATAAAATAACAATAACAAAAATTCATTAACTGACATCAAATTCTTTAAGCTGTGTCAATTGAGACAACCTTTTTACCGGCAATTGCCTACAAGATAATTCTACTTTTACAAAGAAGTAATGTAAAAATGTATGAAGTAACTTTTACATTCAGAAAAAAAAAAATTTTTTTTTTAAGTAATGCTCAGAAATTAGTAACCTAAAACATTATATTATTAGTAAAAAGTTGCAGCCCCAGGCAGCTGCTTCAATTATTCTCAAGTCTTAACAGTAATAAAAGTATATAATATATTATGTATTAATTAGATAGATAGTTACCTCATTTGAACACTAGAATCTGTTCCGCTAATAATTTTCTCAGTTTTAGTGTATGCATCAGAATTTTCATCATTATCAAACATTTTACTTTCAACATGTTTATCAGAAACTGTTTTAAATTTATCTTCAAAGCCCTCTTTGTTTTCATCATTATTTTTAACAGCCTTATCAATATTTTCATGAGGCTTTTTAATCTCCATTGTTATTTGTAGTGTAGCATTTCTTTGATCAGTAGATTCTGCGACTTGTGTTTTTTGTTCAGTATCAGAAGCCTCTTTTAGTCTATAAAATTATACAAAAAATATTACATTTCAGTTTTTCAGTGAAGAGAAGAAGATAGTGTTTTTACAATAACGTTTATTAATTATTATTATTATTTTTTGTAAATATATTTTCATATGGAAATTCTTGTCTAAAAATCTCAATAAGTAACATTATACTGGATTTGCCTCTAAATGATAATTTAGAGATTTTTTAAAATTCTCAATTGTTTACTCGAAGTTTGACATAAAAAGACTTAAAAACTATAGCTTTTTTAATTCAAACTTTATAAAAATTTAAACATAAATAGACAATAATATGAGAATTATTTTGGTGTAAGACAATTTTGAAAATGTAAAAAAAAAAAATATATAAACATTTTATTCTAACACTTTTTTTTCCTTCTCTTTTTTTATTAATTAAAAAAGTAAAATAAAGCAAAGATAAGTAAAGTAAAGTGAAGACAAGAAAGCCGGAAATAGTTTGCACCACAGATATTCTTTGTTCCTTGGGTCAGATACTCTTAGTGGGTTTGTTGAAAATGACACCTATTTTTGTTTTTTATATTATTAACACTTCGCTCAGAATTGCAATCATGAAAATTGTTTCTTTAAAATTCAACACACTCTCCAAGAGTATTTGATCCGATGAGTGAAGAATAACCATAGTGCAAAGTGTGTCCGGCTTTCTGGTTTATACTTCACTTATCTTTGCTTTACTTTACTTTTCGAATACACTATACAAATAGACAAGAAAATATATTTATGTATACCTAATTAGTAATTTTAGATTCTGAGTGAAGTGAAGTAGCAAATATTTTTATAATGATGTTTATTGTAAATTCTGAACAGATCGAAGAAGCTTATGAATTTACAACAATGTTTATTTTGTTTTTTGTTCTATGAATACTTTTGCGTATAGAAATCATTTTCCGGAAGCTTAGATTGGCCACTTTATGAATTAAATTGGGCTCTAGATTATATTTTATACTTCATTTTAGTATTTTTTTTTAAAAATTTCATGTTTTTAGCAGTATTATTTTTAAAATTATACTAAAATACAAAATTAAATTTCATAAAAATTCTGGTAATGGCATATTTTACTGTTTATGTTAATTTTTTGGTAGTTTTCTCTTACGAATTGAGAAAAAATGAGAATTTCAAAAAATTATCTCTCTAAAGTAATATTTGGGTGCGATTTCCTTTCTTAAAAGTTACTAATTGAAATTTTTGGAAACCTTTGTAGATGAAGGTGTTCCAGAAGGGAAAAAAATAAACATCATTGTAAAATCATAAGCTTCTTCGCTTCGCTCAGAATCTTAAATGTATTGTTTTTCAATTAATTGTTAAATATAAACTAAAATTAAGAAAAAAGTAGAAAAAGGGTAATGTACAGGTATTTGCAGCCCTAGACAGTTGCAAATAATATCTTATAAATTAGGTTAGGTATAATTTGTATTATAGATATCTACCTCTTTGAGCAACTTGCATCAGAACCGCAAGTAATTTTCTCAATTTTATAACATGCATTAGGAATTTCATCATTACCGGACATTTTACTTTCAATGTGCTTATCTGAAACTGTTTTAAATGTATCTTCCAAAACCTCATCATTTTTATCATCAGTTATATCAGCCTTTTCAACTTCTTCAGGAGCTTTATCAGTTGTATTTGTTATTTGTAATGTAGCTTTTTTTTGATCTGATGAATTAGAATCTGAAGATGCACTTGCAATAATCAAATTAGAGAATTGACATTTATTATCACATGCTTGTATATTCTTTTGTTTTTTATTATGAGATTTTAGTTCAAAGTCTTCAATTAATTTTTTACAGTTAAGATTTTCTACAGGTTCCCAAGTGCTCTCTTCTACACTATAACCTTTCCATTTCAATAAGTATTCAACTTTGTCTTTAATTAAACGTTTCTCTAATATTTTGTCCACAAAGTACACAACCCCTTGTTCTTTCGTTGTCGAATTTGATTCTGAATCTTGAGTTTTTTTTCTAAAAGCAGAAGTATTTTTTATTCTGTAAAATTAAAATTATAAATTACATTTTACACATTACCAAACAAAATATATAGGCAAGTTTTGTATGTATGTATTTAATAAGAAGTGAAAAATAGATATTTTCTCAATAGTTATATGGTTTATTTTGTATTATATTTTATATTAATTTAAATTCAGTTGACATATAGAATCGCAAAAAAAAAGTTCAAGAAAAATTTTCAATAATTGTAAAAGTATAAAATTCATTTAATTATTTATTTGAATTAAATGAATCTGAAAGTCTAAAAAAATATATGTTACAGTATAATATGATAATTTTAAAAATATAATTTTTTACATTTTAATCAAACCTTTTCCTAATGTTGTAGCTTACTTATGTTAAAAAATCTATTTATGTATTTATTCTTTTCTTATATTTGTACATGAGCAGTGTTAGGTTTTCAATGAGCATACAACATTTATTACCCACAGCCTTAATAGCCTTCTTTTAATTTACACTATGATAAAATAGTTATCTAGAAAGGATATATGATATGTCAAAAACGATATACATATTTTATATTGTTAAGACTTTTAAAATTTATAAGGGTTGGGTTTTAGGTCTGTATAATTGTTATCAGTTTACTGGCATGTCAAAATGCATGAAGCATTTCTTTTTTTTTTTTTGCTAAATAATATAGCCAATGTTATATATATATATATATATATATATATAAATATATATAAATATTACTGAAGTTGGTCAATTGGCCAAACATATTCTGTGTTAATTGACATCTTTTTTTACCAGTCAACTAACTAATAGATAATCCTACTTTTACAAATGTGTGTTCCAAAAATATTTTTTAAATAAATGAAAAACTATTACTCAATAAAAATAACATAAATACATTCTTTGAAAATATTTATAAGTCCTAAAATACTATCATTGTAAAATTTTACTACCTCTAAAATATTTGCAGCTCTCTACCAATCAGGTATGAATCCAGAGTTTAATTTTGGGAAGGGCTGATAAAATATTTAAACATAGGCACCTACCTAAATTTTGAGTTTACTTCCAGATATGACTTATAACCTTAAACTTATTTTATGAAAATTTAGTTTGAGTTCATTTCACTGTTGATAGTATTTACTTGTTTCTAGAAAAACTGTTTAGAGAATGTAGAGAAAAATTATCTCTTTAAAGTATTATTCTATCAACATTTTCAAAAATATCTATAATGTATTTATCCGAGTACCTACGTTTTTAATTAAAATAATTATTTCCATAAAGAAAAATTAAGATCATTGTAAAACTACTAGATCCTTTTGTTCAACTTAGAATTTGAAATTTGAAATAAGTTGAAGCGCCTAGTTCTTAATCCATAATTGGTAAAATTATAAAGTACTGTAAATTTTACAAATATTTCATAAATTTCAGGACTGCAACCCTCCTGCATATTCCATAAATACTTCCCTGCTGCCTATACTGATTTTCCACAAATCCTTCACTAATAATATGAATTAGGTTAAGTAAAATTTAAACTATAGATTACCTTTTTTGGCCACTCGAAATATTTTCTTGAATAATTTTCACCGGCTTTTTAAAAGGTGTATCAGGAATTTCAACATCATCAGAATTGTCATTTTCAACAGGTTTCACTGAAACTATTTTAGATTTAACTTTTGAACACTCTTTATTTTCATACTTATTTTTATTAGTCTTGACAACATTTTTTTCAGCTTTATGATTTTTTTTCGTATTTTGTGAACTTTTTTTGGCAGCTTTTTTCTTATTTTTAGATGGATCAGTATCCGAATACAAATTTGCAAGAGATGATTTGGCAGTCTTATTATTATTTTTCGTATTTTGAGAAGTAGCTTTTTTCTTACATTTAGATACACCAGAATCCAAGTTCACACTTGTAAGAGATGAATTAGATAATCTACGTTTGCAACCACGTTCTTGCACATTCTTTTGTTTTTTCTGATTGAATTTTACTTCAAAGTCTTTAATTAATTCTTTACAATCAAGATTTTCGACAGGTTCCCAAGTGTTATACTCCACGCTATAACCTTTCCATTTCAAATAGTATTGTATTTTGCCTTTAATATAACGTTTCTTTAAAATTTTTTCCACAAAGTATACTTCATCTTTATCTTCTTTTGTATCCAAACTTGATCCTGCATCTTGAATTTTTTTGTTTTTGGCAGAAGTTTTCTTCATTCTGTAATATATTTTTATATTATTTAATACAAAGAAAAAAAAAACTATAAAAAACATTCTGACATTCAGAATTTAAAAGATTTTATAATTATGAATTTTTGTCCTTCTTACAAATTGTCCCTCTAAGTTACTTCCTTAAATCATCTTCCTAATTGATTATATATTTGAGTAGATAATAATGATTATAATATGTGTAAAGGTCATAAGTCTCTCAAAATTATTTATTAGAAAGAACTTTAAACTCTTTTAACTATATATATATGAGGCACTACGACATTTCGGATGGCTCTAACCCTGATTTGTACCCAGTTTGCTCTCAAATTACAATTGAGATTCCACTCACATAGAAAATATGAAAAAAAATTTATCATGTTGGAATTGGTTTTTGTTCTATTTTCATCTTAAGGGTTGTAAAGGTGTAGACAAATCTAAAGTATAAGGGATGATTTTGGGGTTAAACAAAAAAAAAAAAAAAAAGAGTCAAGAGCAAAATCAGTAAGGATTAAGGTTGGAACCATTCAAACTGACATGAAATGCCCTATATATATCTACATATATATCCGTCAATATCGTTATTCACTAGAGACTAGGCGATGTTTATTATGTTGGTGTCTATCAGCCATTATTGGTAATCGATGTATATTTCCATCATTGACAACACATTTAGTCAATATCATTTACGTCATACAGGAATCAATTAATGAGCCTAAATGTCTCTACATTGCACAATAAGTCGAGGGATATTTTCAATTTGCGGATTGTAAGCAGAATTGTCATTAAACATAGTGCATTGTACCCTTGATCATGGTTATCACTGGGAAAAAATCCAAGTCTCCTTACAAGAATATCAATGGTTTGTTTTTAACGATTATGAAATTAACAAATTTATTTTCAGTCCCGGACAATTTATGAAAATTCTTATTTGGGGACTTGGATTTTCTTCCAATTCCAACAGTATTAAAGGGCTTGACTCACTACGCTCGCTGACCACTCTGTAAATCGAAAATATTATATTATAATGTAAAATATTTGCTCCAATGTATGGAACATTGGTAAATGGCTAAAGAAATATTGGGAGTCTATATACATCCCAATTCATAAAAAAGATGACAATGAAATTTGTAATAGTTATAATACACTAGAGCACTGTGTTATATGTGACACAAGAAAAAAACTCCACCAACAAATCTCCCAAGAACATGCAGGATTTGTACTGAAAAGAGGAACAAGGGACCAATTAATAAACAACCAACAGTTATTATAAAAATGTTAAAGCTTATAGCAATCAGCTGCAATAATCTTTTGTGAATCATATTATTACCATTTCTCTTTGACGTTTATTGAGAATGGATAACAAAGCAAAATACACAAGAATGGAATAGAAATGTATCCATTGGAGGTAAGACCATTTTAAATCTAAGATACGATTCAGAGAAATCAGGAAATGGCTAATTTTCTTGAATCGGAAAAAAAACTTAGTAATGTGGCAAAACCAAATATTCAAATTCTTTGGTAACGTCATAAGAAGAGATAGTAACGAAAAAATTATTATACAATAAAAAAGAAACAATGGCAAGCACAAATTATCTATACACAGATTCACTATATACACTATAGAGAACTCAGAAAGACCGTGGAGTAGACCAGACAAAAGACTTACACAAATATCAATATCAGAAAGTATCTGGAACACGAAGGGTAGTTCTGGAGAAATATAGCAAATCGAAATCAGGCCCCTTCAACTCATAACTATATTATTCTTCTTCATTATGTGTCCTATGAACGGAATAATATTATGTTTGAAATGTCTGTATGAACTAGGAAAGCAGAAAGACACATTCCCAATCAATATTGTAAACTATAATAATTATGGGTCAAAGTACAAAAATATTGATAACAGTTTTAACGATACTAAAATATGATAAAAAGCGAGACGAAGACAAGTGTAAACCATTGAACAATGGTGTAAACCACAGATATATATAATATACATATATAGATATACATACATATATACATATACAGATATGTATATTATATATATATCTGTGGTGTAAACAGCGGGATTATACCAGTTCTCCAAAAACCGCGGACTAAGATAGTATGGACTGGAAACAACAATGATTTCACTGGGTCGCTTGCGGTACTCGTAGTGTAGTAACCGTAGGAAAAGAGCGTCATCTACATTCGTATTTTGAACTATTAAAATATGGAGCTTCATATTGTCTTCTTACTTCTTTCATGAATATAGGTGGCGCTCTTTTCCTACGGGTACTATTTCCCCCCCCGGCAACGTTTCTCCAAAACCTAGAGAGGCCCGGCTCCCTGCCACCCGCCTACCAGTCAAGGTCCGTTCCTAAAATCAATGAGAATGGACTGCATCAGAATAGCCAACTATGAGAAACCAAAATCTGAATTGTATAATCATGAAGCGAACCACAAGTTAAATTTTGCTCGAGTTATCTTATACAGGACAAGATATTTTAACCGCGCTTTTGCCTTTATGTTAGATGCGTTTTTATATGTGTGCCTCACATAATTCTTATCAATTTTTAGGAGAACTGGGATCCTGTGGTAAACAGCAACCATGAAGACAAAAGATAAGGAGACCAAACTCAAAAGAAAAATCGATCTTATAAACCAGGGGTTAGGTTAGGTTAGCCGACCCGCGGCCCTCGAAGCAATTTTGTGTGGTTCGAAAACAGTCGTTGAACTTTCACGATGATTCATTATAACATGGTCTATACTCTATGAAAAAAAATATATTTTTAGTGGACATAGATTAATGATGTCCATACATTTATAGGTATAACAAGTCATCAAACTTTAAAATAATATTTCTAAAAAATTATATTTTCGGGAATCCTTCAATTTTTTAGTGGTTTTTCTAATTCCAAGTCAAAACATACCAGGTGATTTGTACAAAAACACGTGATAGTAGTGTTTACGAACATAAGTAGGCATTTTTGGCTATGAAGTACAGAAACAGTAAACACCGTTTGGCGTTTACACCTTAGTAGTGGACACTTACGTACAGTATTTTGAATTTCCATTAAAAGTTAAGTTAATATCAACATATTAGATAGAGTTATTATTTGACTTTTTAATTTTGTAATCTAAATTTTTTATAACATCATTTTCAGATTTTGTAATTTTTCCTATTTTTTTTTTTAATTGTCTCTCTCACACTATTTTATTTTGAAATAAAAATAAAGATATCTGAATACCTACGTGTACTACGTACTAATTTAATGATTTTTGATAGATATTATAACTATAAATGTTAGTTAGATAGATATGTGTAATTTTTAGATTCTGAACGAAGTGAAGAAGCTTATGATTTTACAATGATGTTTATTTTTTTTTTTTTCTGTGAACACTTTTGTATAGAAATACTTGTCCGAAATTATTATGCAATTATACAAATTATAGTAGCATTATTTACTATTATTTGGCAATGGAACTGTGGAACTTACCAACTACGGAAAAAGATGCTGTAGCTTTTTTTCAAGAAAAAGGCATTTTACCACATAAACGAATCTGTTCGAACGGTCACAAAGCGAAACTCTATTT
>JAIPRM010010894.1:0-13373 GCA_025469315.1 Stegophylla sp. TES_Ste_2020
TAATGTTGTTACCTTTAATTTTTATAATAGGTTGTGTAACGCTAAGTCTAATCATTTAGGAATAAAACCTATTTTCCGAAAGCATGTTACTACAAAGAAAAATAGGTGCGCTGGCATCCTCTTAATATAGTCAACTTTGTTTTTTATACTCGTTTGAAGTTCGGGTTAAACGTTAGAACGACGAACGACGAAATTCGTCAGTTTTACCTAAAATTAGACACTAATTTAAGAAAATTGGCTTAACGGATTTTTAATATTCAATTGATATTTACATTTTAACATTTAAAATATCAAAAACGTCTATTTACTAGTGCTATAACAATTAAAAGTGGCCGTGATTAGAAACGTTTTCTAATAGACCAGTGGGAGTTATTAGTTGTTTTCTAAGACTGTGATATTATGTACTATAACAGTGTGGCCAAAATAGTTTATGTTTGCTTATATAATTGATTACCACACTGAATGTACCTACTTCGCGAATGTTCTATTACATTTTTTTTTTCTCCTATTATTAACTTCCTTCGTTTAGAATCGTTTTACTGAAGAAATGATTTATCGTTTCTTTAAAATATAATACGCCCGTCAAGAGAATACCACCCGTCGTGCGAAGTACACCCATCGTGCGAAGTATGTCCGCTTTTTTAAATTGCTATGTCATGAAATAAATTTTGTGCTCACTTAGCATATCATACGATCAACCAGAATAAATATGCAAATGCATAAAAATCCTCGCTTTAATTATTTATATTTTATGCTCGCGGAGCAACAACGAACATCTGCAGATGAGTGTGTTTATGTGAGATGTCTTTCAATATACCAAACCGGAAAACTACATTGTTTTCGATAGTTGAAAATATTGGTTTTACAGATCATTGAATATTTATAATAGATCACGTTAATATGCAACGTTTTTTTAAACTTAGGTGCGCTTGCATAGATACTTTTACTATGCTCAAAATGAATTTTTGTAATTAATAATTTGAATTCATACATTTTGAACAGTTTTTATCAATTGATAATTAAGGATTTTTTTATTTTTATTTATGCGTCTAAAATTGCAAAAAATTTGAAATATGCAAAAATCTCGAAAATATGCAAAATACAATTTTACATTTGCATTATCTGCACAATGAATGATATATTTTGTTTTACTACATATGGACATGCAAATGCTATGAGTGTGAAAACCTGGTTATGTGTTTTGGTTTTCTTTTACTCATGCCAGTGAGACACCAACAAATTTCTTGTGAAGTAAAAATCATCTGATAGTTCGATTCAACCCCTTTATTGATCAGACATTTATTCTAATTGGTTATTTTAGAGGGATATGACATCGAAAATCTCAACAGTTTTTTTAGAGGGTAGGAAAATTCGAGTAAAAGCGATAAATCGAAAATTAGATTTTCACAAAAACGATTTTATAGTTATTTCGTATCGAACAAAGCTTCAAAAATAATAAAATTGTAATTGTGAAAAAAATGGAAATTATTTTTGACAATAATAAAAATATTCAATGGTATGTCGTATCAAGTAAGTATTTAAAACGTTTAGTGTCACGTTTTGATATTTGATAATTCAATAAGCGTAGAAAGGTAATATTGCATATCTAATTGCATCGTATTTAAAGTTAAAACCAACTTTTATTAATACATTGTTTAGGAAGCTTATAAACTAATGGAACTTATTTGTATTCCACGTTTGTGAAATTTCTAGGATAGCATTTTGAAAAAACAACCATTGAGCTGAATGTCCTTTCAAGTAGGTAACGATATATTCTATTAGGGTGACCATATTTAAGAAAATAAAATACAGGACAAAAATATTTTTTACAATTTTTTAAATAAATAAGTATTTATTACATATATATATATATTTTTTTTTGAACTATGACAAAAGTATCATTTTTTGACTACTTATTATAGATTAAATTTAAACACAAAAAAACACTATTTTGAAAAACATAAAATAACATAATGAAATTAAATTGATACTTTTTAAAATTTCTTCAAATCCTTTATTCATGCATATTGTATATTTTACGTTCTAAAAAAAAAATTGTTAATTCATTTTACGATTATAATTGATCTAAAGGTATTCAAAAGATTTCTAGATTCTTACATTATTTTATTCAATAATTTCATTTTAAAAATTTCAAAAATTTTAAATCAACAGTAAGTCAAAAAAAGAGAATAATATGGGACAGACTTGAAAATACGGGACAAAAAGCGTCCTGAGAGAAGTTTATCAGGACAACAGGACACAGAGCCCAAATAAAGGACAATCCTGTATAAAACAGGACTTATGGTCAGCCTATATTATATGGGAAATTCTTGGCTTCACTTATACTCGCAGGGTCGTGTCCGTTTCGCCCAAGTTACATTTAGTCGCTAGACGTTTCATAATGAACTGAGGCAATACGATCAGAAGTTTTTTTTTTAAAAAAAAGGAATTTAATCACGCACTCTGATTTTTCCTCACACAAAATGAATCCCGTAGGCCGTTATAGGTTTTAGCGAAATCGCTGCGCTTCGAAAATCAATAGATCTTAATTTTTTTTGTACCTAAAGGCTAAAATACATAAACTTAATACGCTGATACCCGATTGAACACGGTTTTTTTCCGCCTTTTTAGCCTTATAACTTTTTGACAGTCCGACTGAGCATACACACACACACACACACACACACAAACAAAAAAAATTATATTGTGTACAACGTTATCAGTTTTTCACTACCTAGTAAATAAGTTCTGTGAGTTACTAATACAGATAACACTAGCATATTAGTCGAAAAGGATTTTACTATGAATCAATGGATAATGCTTAGAATCAGAGACATGTCTAGCGTTCAACCCTCTCCCCCTTTCCGAAATTTTATTCAATTTAAAAAAAATATATTGCTTAATATTTTAGATTCTGAATGGAGTGAAGAAGCTAGTGTTTTTACAATGATGCTGTGTAAACGTTTTTGTAAAGAAATACTGTCAAAAAACTTCGACCAGTAACTTTTTGAATCAAAATTTGCCTCTAAATTGTATTTTTAAAAGGTAATTTTCCGAAATTCTCAATATTTTTCTCGAAATTTAGGAAAAACTTCCTAAAAATTTGACAAAAACTGGCCGAGTAAAATAAATTTTTTTTTTTGTTATAATAACAAACTTTATAATTTTTATGTGAAATTATTTTGAAACTCCGCTGAAAATCGCTTTATTAAAGAAATGATTTATTGTTTCTTAATTTAATACACCAACAAGAGCATCCCACTCGAGAAGCGAAGAATACTCAAAATGCAAAGCACATCCTTTTTATACAATTTAAGTGAAACAAATTTAAATTGTTAACTTTTTACGTGTTAAATTTGTAATTTTAGATCCTGAGTGGAGCGAAGAAGTTTTAATGGAACAGGAAAAAATTAAATAGTGGACATGGGACGGTGACTAAAAGAATCTTCGACAAAACCGGAAACGGCCAATTGTTGGCAGATCTCAGAACAGGTGATAGTTTTTACGATTTCAATTTTGGGTTACGAAAACGGTTTTTAAAACATTGTTTTCGGTCATTGGCTTTTAAAAATCTATTACAGTAATATTTTACCAACACAGTTTGGCTAGGCTTTTTAAACTTTTGTGTTAATAGTTTATTGAAAATTTGAGCATCGTATACGTTTAGAAAATATCTACAAGTTAATTAAAATTTAGTGTTCTATAATCAATTTTTAAAACGGTCATCAGAACTAAAACGTTATGATTTTGGTTTTGGTTTTCATAACTGGTTTTTATAAATTTATGGTCTTATCAGTAAAAAATAGTGTAATTCGTTTTTTAACCGAATTACTATAAGCCCGTTTAATTTCTTTGAAATTAATTCAAATTATGCGATGAATAAAAAACTAAAATTAAAAAATGTGATATTTATACTATAAATCTGTACTATGAACTTTTTTATATGAATATTTGTAATACCTAATAATTATTATTTTCGTAAGCACGAGCGGTTTTTCATATTTTATTTTTTAGTAATATCAAATATGTGCGATAATTTTTTAGGATAATAGTAATAATTTCTCATGAATTCCGCTACTTGAAAGACGACAACGGGATACACCAGTCATAATATTATATTTATATATACATATAATTTTTCTAGTTATAAGTGAGAATTCCTATTTTGTTAACCTCGTCAGAAAAGCACAAAGGTAATAGACGTGTTGGGAATCACTGGGAAAAAAAAAAACGAATTTTTTTTTCCAAACATAAAATAAATTATTATATAAAGTATATACTGTGTGTTGTTTATTTTGGTATACATAAGTCTTAGTATTTTATTAAAAAATAATTCAAAATGTATTGTTAATTCTTTTTTTGGGGGCGGGGGTCCGTAGTTAAACTTTTTACTTGACAGGGGTCCATGAACCAGAAAAAGTTAAGAACCTATGGTCTAAACACTGTTGTAAATTCTTTGTCGGACAATATAGTTAGAAGCATCGATGTGAAATCGTCTCAAAAATATTTTCCTCTATAAATTTTCCAAAAAAAAATATATAAACAAATAAAATAAAATTTTTGCAATGATTAATAATAATAAAATACTCAATGTAAACTGTAGAGGAATATAATATTATGATATACAATATAGGTATATACGTATATTGATTTTATATAGAAATTTGTTATTAAGTGTCGATACTCTAGTTATTTTCACCCGGTCACTACAATTTCGATTTTCCGTAGAGCAGTTTTGTTAAATTTCTCGTTAGATTGACGGAGGTATAGGGGAAACAGGTACAACGTCCTCCTAAATATTTGATATTGGTAATTTTAGGGCATAAGTGGGTTTAAGAGAGAGGAGGGTAGAAATCCGTCATTGATCCCGTGTATGAAATTTAGTTTGGCCAGTGGCGTATATAAGGGGGGTGCCTCCTGGGCCATGGCCCATAGTGAAATTTTTGGCTCAATAAAAATATTTTATATATAGATTTTTTTCGGTTCAATTTAAACACTTTATTATACTTAGTTCCAATTTGGTTCGTGTTTCTGTAGCTAAAATATTTATTTAAATAAAGATTATATACTTAATACGAGTAGATATATTTATAATATTTATTCGATTTAAATACACAAACAACAGGAAACTAAAATTTAAACAGTAACTTTTAGTAATTATTATTAAATAATTGTGTAAATTGAACTATTTTTTTCGACTGATTATATGTTTTATATTCTGAATGGAGCAAAGAAGTTATTTCACAAATTTCTTATTTTTTTTCTTATATATTTTCATACACTTTTTTCTCATCAATTTTTTTCTTATTCTCAGTATTTTGCCTATTCACAGTTTTTAGGAAGGAAAATTTAAAAAAATTTCTTGTATACACTGAAACTCCACCTAAAATTTTTTAATTTTTTATTGAGAAATGACTTATTGTTTTTTTTATAAATTAACACATCCATCAAGTCCCATCCGAGGAGCGAGGAATACCCAAGGTGCAAAGTATGTCCGTCTTTTTACCTTGTAGCTTTTTGTCAGATATAATATTGATATAAACATACTACACCACTGTAGGTCATGAATAATTCAATTATGACAAGAGAAAATACTTTTATTTAGAGCGTATCATGTTAATTATATTAAGGTATTTATGAACGAAAAAAAAATTCTTCGAATAAGTGAAGTACGATTTAGATTTTCAAAATTTAATAAAATTACATTATATAAACTGACTTACTATAACTATTAACTATCTAATTATTATCTAGTCAGTCTATCTTAATTAGTCAATTTCAACCCCTATCTCTACAGTCTGGATTAACACTTTTATCTCGTTAAAAAATGTCTAGTTATTATTAGACTTTGTGTAAAATTTGCCCTTGGTGAAAATAATTTCTATATACGCCACTGAGTTTGGCTGAGTAAAACTATGATTGATCGATAGTAATTTACTGTGAAATTCGTGATTTCGAGTCGCGTACTCGGAATACAGTTGATTTTCAAAAACGCACCAACGATAGAATATAAATATAGCTCAAAATGAAAAACCTAAATGAGATCGGAGTAGTGAATCGTAAATGCGTCACTGGACGCAGGGGGCCAAGTAAAGTAGTTTAAATCAGTGTTTCTCAACCTGGGGCTCACGACCCCCTTGGTGATCGCCAACTAATTATTTAAGGTCGCTAACATATGAATCAATACAGAATAATACAAAAGTAATAACAAGTTGAAAATATGCTATCATTGTTAAATGAAGTACAATTGATTGAATCTAATAAATATTACTACATATTTATAAAAACATTAAAACCAAATGTCAATTTTGATTAAAACTTAAAGCCTATACTTAAGATACAATGTGTACATTAACTTAGTTGAAACTAAAATACCAAAAACATTTAATCCATTTTCAACTACTAATTAATGTGAAATAAAAAATTTCCCCTCTGACTATAATACAAATTAAATTGTTTAATAAATTCTATTAAACCAAAGATTGACTAAATTATTTCAGATTAACAACAACGACTAACAACCAAGCCATATTAATTTAATATAATATAATAAGATTCTGAACGAAGTGAAGAAACTAGTGTTTTTACAATGATGTTTATTTATTTATTTATTTTTTTTCTGTGTACAACTTTTTGTATTGAAATACTTATCTAAAAGTTTCGACTAATAACTTCTTGAAACCGGATTTGCCTCTAGATTGTACTTTAGAGAGATCATTTTTTGGATTTCTAAATTGTTCAATTTTTTTTTTTTTTGGAAAAAACTACCCAAAACTTGACAAAAATGACTCGGAAACCATCATTTTTTGATCCGAACTACGTATATGAAAATTTAAACATAGATAGAAAATAATATAAAAAATTGGCGCAAGAAAATTTTGAAAATGTGAAAAAAAAATTTTGGACATTTTTTTAACATTTTTTTTTCTCATTTATTTTTTATATTATCAACTTCCCTCGTTCAGAATCGTTTCTATCGAAGAAATGATTTATCGTTTCTTTAAAACTCAATACACCCGTCAAGAGAATCCCACCTGTCGTGCAAAGAACACCAATCGCGCGAAGTATGTCCGGCTTTTTTTTTACACATAATATAGTTAAACAAACCAAAAAAAAAAAAAAAACGTTTTCTATAGTTTCAAAAACTGCAAAATTTATACATTATGTTTCTTTAAAATGATATTTGTTGCATTTATTACTATTGTAATTTTACAATATACGTTAGCTATACACAAATGTACTTGAACATATTTAGGGGTCGTTAAAAATTCAATATTCAATTTGGAGGGTCGACACAGAGGAAAAGGCTGAGAAACACTGGTTTAATGAAATCATGTATGGTGTTTCCCGTGGAAGTGTATTAGGTCCTATAATTTTTATTATGTATTTAAATAGTCTTTGTGGTATGCACTTAGATGGACAAATTGTTGTATAAGCGGATGGAGTATTATTTTCTGGCCAAAACTGAGATGAAATAAGAGACAAGACGGAATACAATTTTAAGAAAGTATTTAAGTGGTTAAATAATAAAAAATTAACTTTGAATTTTATCAAAACAGTGTTTATGATTTTCTCAATAAATAAAACTATACCCCATTTTAAAGAAATTTCATTACATAGTTGTTCAAACATGACTAATTGTAATTGTCCGAAAATTAGCATAGCTAAAAGAGCTAAGAATTTAGGAATCATTTTGGACTCCAATCTTAAGTGGAATTTTCATGTAAATAATTTAATAGTTTAACTGCGTATTATAAAATTTAAATTTCATAAACTAAAATATGTAATCTCACTACATACTCTAAGAATAGTGTATCCTCTTTATATCAATCTGTCTTACAATATGGTATAGTATTTTTTTTTGGGGGGGGGAGGGTGCAGTGGCGTAAGAAGCTCCTCTTGCGCCTCTGGCAAACTATTAAAATTGCGTCTTTTTTATATTGGCTCGATTTTGGTAAAGGGTACAGCTAGTATATGTACATAGTTTACTGATGGTTATTCTCAGGTTTTTTTAGTTCCATTAAAAATTACTTGGGGCTCTTTGTGTTAGGCATGTAAATAAATAAATCACAAATTTTTTACTATTCGCCCCCCAAACTATTTATATGAATTTGATTCTTTACAATACTGCGTGAACACGTTATGACACGAGGATTAATAAACGTGACTAAGATAACCATTAGTGATATTGTTGTTAATGTTCATTGTTGTTAAGGTAGTTCACATAGTGAAACGATTTTTATATTAGATTTTGAGCAGTGGCGTAATTAGAATTTTGTATTAGGGGGGGATGTATGTATTTTAGAAAAAAATTTTACAACTGTTAAATCAATATTAGGTATTAATAATATATTAATAATAAATAGGGCATAGTAACAGTTTTAAAACTAGATCCAATTATCTGGGGGTAAGGTTAGGTCACATAGAGATTCTTTGAATAAAAATTTAAGATCATAATATAACCAAAAATTACAAATTATATGCAATAAAAATACAAAAAAAAAGTCCGGCGTACTATACGCAAAAAGAGTCGTTTGAGCCAAAATTTCAACGTTAAACAGGTGTTTATTCATCGAGCTAATTTTTATGAAGCATAAATCGTAAATAGGAAAATATGTGTGTCTGTTGGTGACAAATGTGAACCGAATAAATTATTTAAAATTTTATAAGTTTTAATAAAAAAAAATTAAAATATTTTAAGTGAAAATAATGATTTTCGTTAATATTTTAATTCTGAACGAGACTGAAAAAATCCCAACTAATTTTTATTCGCTTCTTTTTCTGTGCTGTTAGTAAAACCATATTACTTTATACTTAGAATAAATATTTTATTAAATAAAATCGAGATATTTCCAATATTTTTAAAGCTTTATACTCAGTCCAAAAGTAGTAATGACATTTTGAAAGTAATTATGATATTTCAGGATAATTTAGATTTCTCAGCACCATAATTTTTATATTTACAGTTAAGAATTGAAAAATAATTTTATGAAAATTACGTCTACAAAAAGTTTTACTTTTTTAGAGTAAAAACTAGAAAAAATGTTTGATCTATTGAGTAACTAACATTTAGACCATATTATGTAATTTAGTATTATCCAAAAAAGTAATAATACACATAATAAAAGAGACTACTACATTTGAAAACCAAATTATACATTCTTTGTTTCACTCAGAATATAAACGGCTTTGGGGGGGATCTATCCCCCTCATCCCCTCCCTTAATTACGCCCCTGATTTTGAGCGAAGTGAAGAAGCTACTATTTTTACAATGATCTTTTTTTTCTGTTTACACTATTTTGTATGAATCTACTTATCCAAAAGTCTCGATCAGTAACTTTTTAAAACCGAATTTGCCTCTAGTTGGTACTTTATAGAGGCCATTTTTTAATCCAGACTTTATTCAAATGAAACAGATAAACCATTATATGAGAATTATTCTGGCGCAAGAAAATTTAGTAAATGTAAAAAAAAAAATGAATATTTTTCTAACACATCTTTTTTTAATAAATTGTATTTCCTTTCTTTATTTATTAGATAAAATAAAGTAAAGTAAAGTATAGACAAGAAAGCCGAACATACTTCGCGCCACGGAATTCTTTGCTCTTCGGGTCAGATACACATAATGAGTGTGTTGAAAATGACGACTATTATTGTTCTTTATATTTTTAACTTCTTTTATTCAAAATTGTCTTATTGTAAAAATGATTAATCGTATCTTTAAAATTCTACACGCCCTCCAACAGTATCTGATCCGAGGAACGAAAAATATCCGTGGTGCGAAGTATGTCCGGCTTTCTTGTCTATACTTTACTTTACTTTAATTTACTTTAATTTTTAATTCTCGAGATTATTATTTTATTTGCATAATATGTGAACAAATTACAAAATTTATGATTTTATAAGTTAAAATAGAACGAAATTCTACTTTAATTATTTTAAATAATTATTAAATAAACATATTAATTAAACATTTCTATAGTTACATCGATCTTTTTTAGTTTGTATGAAAAGTTTTGTAGTTTAGTATTATTACTATTACTCAGAAATATTCGGTCAGACGACTATTATTATTTAAAACTATTTTTCCTTCATTTAAAGGTAGTAAATTCTTTAATTATTTCTTTATAGGAAATTTGTCTTGCAAATTCGTAATTAATCGATAAAATCACTATGCCTATTAACTTCTACTGCCCAATCGTAGATCATTTTTATTATTTTAAGCTTGCTAAAAATCCTTTCATAACTAGCTATCAAAACTGTTTTTAAATAAATGTTTTGAGAATAATTCGAAAAAATTATAAAATCAGTCCAGAGTTACTCCGTTTTACGGTACTTTGTAGTTGAAAAATACCAAAGGTGATGCCGTTTTGCCGATGGTCATCTAACGTCAATCGATCGCAAATCAGTACCGACTGCAGTGTCATAGTAATTATCAGATAATTTGCTCATTTAAAATAATTCTTCGAATACTATTGAATACTGTTGATAAGAGGATTCAACTTTGAAAATATTGATTTTTTAATAAAAGGAATAAATTATTAATCAATAAGTTTAAAACTCAAGTTTAGTTTTGCGCTCCTATACAATTTGCGCCCCTGGCGTAGGCATACTTCGCCATACCCTTGCTATGCCACTGGGGGGGAGGGGGGGTGCTTCTAAAAATGTTTTAAATAAACAAAGGATTCAACAAAATGATATGATCCGTATACCTATGTTTAAATAAAGAAAACTGCGTCGGATCCACTTTTACCAACTATAAAGAATTAAATGACCTCCTCCACTTGAGTTGCTTTTTAAAAAATGTGCAGTTATGTTAGTTTTTAAAAACATAAGTTCTTTCTCTTTTTTTAAGCCTTGATAAAAGATTTCCTACAAGGGAAAACAGGTTATACGATATAAAAGTGATAGCTATAAATAAAAGTTTTGGTCAAACATTAATTAATTATTTAGGTCCTGTACTTCTTTAATTCGTTACCTAACCATGTTAAATCATATTTAAACAACAGAATAAAATTTAAAGAATGTTTAAGCATTGTTCTGTCTAATGAAATGGATTTATATAAATTAAGACTAATTAGTTAGATTGTAGATTTTAAATATTATTAGTTAAGTAATATTCGTTATATTGACTAAAATATGTTAGGTAATACAAATTTTTTTTCTTTATTTTATATACTTAAGTAACTCCTTACGGCTTACACCAACACAAGCATGCTTAAATGTGTAGGTAAATTTGTTATATAATTAGTTATATTATTTGTTATAAATTTGTTATAAAACCGGTACGTTTTACCTATGGTGACCAGATGTACTTATTTTTGTAGGACAGAACTCTTTTTAGTTGCATTGTACTAGTATTCTCAAAAACATTGTTGAGTACATCAATTTGTACTTTTGTTTGATAATACTGTGGATTAATACATATTTACAATAAAATCGTTCATAATTTATTTGGTTATTTGCTTATATTTTATAGTTTGATCTAATACATATTTTGTACAATCTGATATTAAGAATTGGAACATAGTTAGGTAAGTTTGTGAGTTAGATGCGATTATAATAGATAAAAGAGGTTTTAATTAAGATATTAATTAAAAATCAAATGAAATATTTAAACTTTCCTCCAATCAGAACAATACATTATATATTATAAATAGCATTTTATTAAGGATGAAAATTTACCAAAAAAATTCTCCCCCTTGACAAATTGACCATGCGAAAAAAATTGCAATTAAAAATATTTTTTTAAATTTGGGAATTGAGGTAAATACATAATATTTATTACGCAATGAAAAAACTCGTGTTGTCGGAGACAACTGATGGACATTATATAGATAATATATTGTATGTTAACACATTGGCCGATTCCCTCAAGAAAGCGTTCGAGAAACAAACTATATTTTAATGCGTACTTATTTTTATATTTCTATATCTGGTCACCATAAATTTCACCACCAAAGTCAAATTTAAATTATTATACTCACGTCCAAGTGGACCATCGTGTCGTTTCGCCGCTGCTCTTGTTCTCCGCCAACGCTCCGGAATCGCACAAGCATCACACACTGACGACCAGTCAGACGCGGTGTTTAAACGATTGAAAAAAAAAAAACAAAACAAAAAATTGTCGACGACGTGCAAACAAATAAAAAACAATCCACTGACGCACTCGTAGCTCCCTCGGGATTTCAGATAAGATATGCTCTGATGGCGCACAGCTTACCCTGCCGCGGACCTCTACCCCCCGCAACACGATAGTGCACATGCACGATTTAAATATTTTTGTTAAATTCGTGTCTTAACGACTGCTGGCAACACTCAATGTCTGTGCGCGAGAGATTTCGAGTTTTTACTGACAGCGAAGACACATTGGAACACACACACACATGCGTTCATATCACAATAGTCATATTATAATTATTTTAACAGTAAATATGACGAAAATAGATGAAATATTGTTTTTAATAATATTTTTCGAGCGATAATTTCCTTCCTAGTTAGTTATAGCTGAAACAATTGAAACTTACCTTAGTGTTTTCAGGGGGTTGGATCTAGGCATAGGCGCAATTAGAGGGTGGCTTGAGGGAACTATGTCCCCTCAAAACTACTCATAGAATACCCTACCCCAAGAATTTTTGAGAATTACATAAGGTTATAACTTATAACCGAACCAAATCTTAAAACCATCTTTACTAGGATTTATTAGAAGGACATGTAAAGATTTTATTTAATTTCAACTCTATATAGTCTTTTTGCAATTATATTACTAATTATTATATGTGAATTATTTATCAATATTATTTTATTTAAGTGCGTTAATATGACTTCAAAATTTAATTTGCGTCTCTGATTGTATTTTGGTCAGTACATCAATAACTTTAAAAATATTTGGATGTTAAATTCGTTGTTGAATTTACCGTGGAACGATTCACAGCCATTAGTGGTCAAAGAAGGGAAAGATTAACACTCAGCCCACATATAAGAGAGCAACGACTACTTGACTTAATATAATTTTCAAAGATATTGTCCGAACACTTTGACAATTTTTAGATTCTGAACGAAGTGAAGAAGCTTATGAATTTACAATGATGTTTATTTTTTTTTTTTTTTTATTTTTTTTTTGCTTTTTTTTCTCTTTCTGTAAACACTTTTTCATATAGAAATACTTGTCCGAAAGTAGTATCTCTATAGAACCGGAATCACACCCAGATGGTACTTTAGAGAGGTCATTTTTCCAATTTCTCAGTACTTTTTCCAAGCGCGGTGAAAATATGTCGAAAAATTAACGAAAAACGGCAAAATTTGCAGTTACCGGCATTTTCGTAAAATTGAAAATTTATTTTTACCATAACTTCTACAATAATGGAGCTAGA
>JAIPRM010010896.1:0-13370 GCA_025469315.1 Stegophylla sp. TES_Ste_2020
TTTTTTTTTTTTTTTTTTTTTTAAATAT
This sequence comes from Stegophylla sp. TES_Ste_2020, assembly GCA_025469315.1. Taxonomy (NCBI): domain Eukaryota; kingdom Metazoa; phylum Arthropoda; class Insecta; order Hemiptera; family Aphididae; genus Stegophylla; species Stegophylla sp. TES_Ste_2020. Next base: position 29 of record JAIPRM010010896.1, read on the forward strand.
ACTAAGCATTTCCTTTTTAAACTTCTTTGATTAAATTTTTTTTTTTTTTTAGGGTTCCCATATTTCCGTCAAACTAAACGGGAGGACGCTCTAAAATCTCCTCCTACTGTTCGCTGAAAAATATCATTAGAATACGGCCGGTGAATGAGATAAATAATAACAACGCCAAATCATGGAATTTAATTTTTCGTATCTTTTTTAGATTCTGAACGAAGTCAAGAAGCTAGTGTTCTTACAATTATGTTTATTTTTTTTTTCTGTGTACAACTTTTCGTATGGAAATACTTGTCTAAAAGTTTCGATCAGTAACTTTCTGAAACTGGATTTGTCTCTAGATCGTACTTTAGAGAGGTCATTTTTTGAATTTTTTGAATTTTTCAATTCTTCATTTTTTTTTTTGAAAAAACTACCCAAAATTTGACAAAAACGACTCGGACACTATAATTTTTTGATCCGAACTATATGAAAATTTAGACATAGATAGATTATCATATAAGAAAGATTTTGGCGCAAGAAAATTTTGAAAATATGAAAAAAAAAATTTTGGACATTTTTCTAACATTTTTTTTTCTCATTTATTTTTTATATTATTAACTTCCTTCGTTCAGAATCGTTTTATTTAAGAAATAATTTAACGTTTCTTTAAAATTCATTACATCCGTCAAGAGAATCCCACCTGATGTGCGAAAAACACCCCGCCTACGAACGAAGTACACACATTTTTTTTATTTTTTTGTGACAAGTATATTAAAACTTTGAATATCTCTGGAAACAATTTTTCGGAATATTAACACTCTATTTGCCAAACAGGTGGCAGTTTCGGTTTATTCGGGACAAATAGAAAACCTTTGTCATATAAAACGCTTTTTACCCCCCAAAAATATATTAATTGATGCACTAAATATGACATGTACAATAGATTTAAAAGCTAGTTTCAAGTTATTATGTTCTAATTTCAGATTCTAAATTAAATGAAAAATGTGTTTAGAATCAAATCGAGTGAACGTTTTTCTCTTCTGCTAGAACACATATTACGTATAAAAAAATATGCGTTTTTTTGTTTATAATTGTAAAAAAATATTACACAATAGTGTACGACTTTTATCATTTATTTGTAAATTTAGTATTTATGATAAAAATTAACAAAATTAAAAATTATAACGCCATCATATAGTGTCCCGTATTTTAAGATTTCCCTGTTGTGATAACTAGTTAAAAAAATGTTTTCGTTCCCAAAAAGCGTCTTATCATTTTAACGTCGTCCGTTTAGAGGAAGGTTTCAGTGTATAAAGCTTTTCGTTATAAATTTGCTTACTTTTTTCTTTTTCTATTTCAGTATTCACATATGCTTTTATATATTATATAATATAGATCGAAGACCGTTTTTTTTCTCAGCCATAGACTTTTTTTCATATAATACGTGATATAAGGTCTATAATATGATGTGTTGTTCAAAATGTAAATTCGTAAATGGAGTGTGTACGATAAACAGTTAATATATTATATTAAAATTATTGTTCGTGTAACGTAAAGCTGTTGACAGCGTGCGACACAAACCGCGTCTGAATTTCGTCGCTTTCGACACGCGAAACGATGATCGGGCGCGTGAACGCACGTGAAATGAGATGTCTCGTCGTCGTAACCAAGAAAATCGCATAATCTCTCGTCACCGTAATATTATAATACAGGTGGTCGGAGCCGGGAGGGGTGGGGGCGAGGACGAGCAGTGGTGATGCGTTGGTAAAATATTAATTACGCCTATTCGCGTTTTCCCGAATCCGTTATTATATTACAATATAATATTATACGACGACGTGCGACGTGCGTGCGTGTTTTGCACCGTGGAAAACAAAACCGCACCACGAAACAGTGTTGCCACGTCGCCGGAAAATTCCCGTGGCGCAGGGAAATTCTGTAGAATTATCGGGAAAAGGTTACGTTAGGTTAGGTTACGTCATAAATTACTTTATTTAAAATGCAATTATACAATTATTTTTACTCTTATACGCAAATAAAACAAATGATCAGTCGATAAAAGCTAAAAGTTCTACCTATTTATTGATATTAAACCAACCCGTGGCCCATACGTATACCTAAATGAAGCATTGAAACGGAATACGCTTAGAGTGACCTGTCGAAAAGAATCAAATTACCGTATCGAAATATTGTATCCCTTCCTCAATCGGATCACTGATAAGGAACTGTTATCATACTTTAAAATATTAATGTCATTGTTTTTCTATGTCTTAACTAATGTGATAATATGAAAATTTAAAGTGGTACCGACCAAATAAGAAAAAATAATTTTATTTTTCTCAAAATGGTCACGCTTAGCGTATTCCATTTGATCGCTTCAATTCACTAAACGTAACAGTGTGTCATTTCATAACAGTTGTCAATTTCTAAATAATAAATATGTACGCACATAATTAAATAATATAAAAATAATAATAGAAATAAATATTATCGTTATTAAATTAAATAAATGCTGTATATACATGTAATATAAGTTATTAATTGGCATACGAAATGCACTTTATTTATCCCTTCGAATAGCAGTAAACAAAATGTGATCCACCAAAAGTAGTACCCTGTAGAATTTAAAAGTTTCACTTTATTATTATTATTATTAATGTGTTAGTAGGTATATAGGGGATGAACGACATATTATTATTATTATTATTATTATCCGCAGGAGGATAAAAGTAGTTTGCGTTAACTCGTTCGAAAAACGATAAAACTTCTTTCGTTCTGTGAGGCTATTTTCAACTCTTAAGCACTGGCACGTGAAGAGGGTAAAGTAATCTTTACAAAAAGATAACTTCTTCGTATAAGTATAGAAAAAAAATGCGAGGGCGTGTTATTACAAATTTGAATGTTCAAAAATGAGAACCACCCCAATTATAGTCGTTTCTGAAAAATATAATATTATTACTTATTTATTATTTCTCATAGCATTTAATTTCACTTAATTATTACGTGTTAATTAGAAATTTCTACTGCTTGACATCGTTTTTCATTTTTTCTTTTTTCTCTTTTCACGACCACTCTACACCAGATCAATTTCTTCAAACTCAAAAATATTTGATAAGGGAGGGGTTGGAGTATCGACTATATTAATTATTGTATAAAATAAAATATAAAACTTCGTTCTGAATCCAAAAGAAGTCTGAATCAAGTGAAAATAAATACTAAGTTATAAAAACATTGTTTAAAGGGTGTTTTTTTTTTTCTAAAATCATTAATTAATCAATCAGATCACAAAATTGTAAAGTAACTTACAATATTTACATATATCTGTGTGTGTGTGTGTGAATAATACAATTTTAGCCATTCGTTTTAGGGATACGTGGCAAAGTGTTGTATTATTTATGGGCGATTTCTAAAAGACCATTTTCCGCGTATATTACGTTGAACAATTTTTAGTTATTTACGTGATTCTATTGTTAGGAGGATACAAAAGTCTTTGCAGTTAACATCAAGTATACGACCAAAAAAAAAAAAAAAAAAATCTGACGAGTTCAATTTTTATAAAATTCCTAATTTAAAAATTTTAATATATCATTTAGATGTTAGCCGTTGCAAGTTGGCAATCAAAAAAGTGTTTGATGCAGGAGAAAAATTTTTATCTTGATCTAACTACAGCTTATTTTCCGTAAATTATTCAATATTATTCGTTATTTATTTTATAATAATTTGTAATATTAAAAAAAAAAAACTATAAATTAATATTATTAACAATTCAACTTTACTATAAACTTTCAAGAAAGACTTCTAATTCCTTTAGTATATTGATGTCTTAAAAATAATGGTATGTTCTGTGAATCATTTTAATACAATATTCATATACGTGATATCATTTTCATATGTCTAGAAATTTAATAAAGTGTAGAATTCTATAGAAACGTAACCCGAAATTAATTATTTATCATTTGGTTTTCGAGAATTCGAAATAAAATATAATTTAACGCACTTTTTTCATTTCTTTTTTTTCCACTATACTGTTTGAAGTTCCCCGACTATTATGATTAAAGGTTTAAAACTGACAATTATGTTAATTTTAGTTTTCCGAAAATTATAGTCAAACAAATTGTTTTTGTTCTTTGATTATTATAATTGATTAATTTTTAGATTATTTATTTTAATCGAACCTAGTTTTGTGACATTAATAATGCAGTGGTTTCCAAACTTTTCCATCGCGGAGCATGTCGAGTAGTAATTGTATTAAGTCACGGTGTATTATTATAATTATTGTCTAGTGGCATATTATATAGACGAGACGCTAAGGAGCTTATACTTTTTATTCCTTGTCAACTATATTAGCTGTATTACGACCAATAATAAAAATCATTCTTGCGGTAAGAATGGAAATATTAAAATGTTAGAAATTTATTGTTTTCATAACAGAACTTAAGTGAATGTTAGTTACACGACCTGATATATATATATATATATAATACAAACTCACTCAGTGGTGGGAGAGATCTTCCTTCCATGACACATCTCACCGTGGTATAAAAAATGATTTCTTTGTACAAACAACATTCCGTAAACAAATTTGAGCCCCAATTGGCATTCGTGAAAAGGAAAACAAGTCTATGAAATATTAAGAAGATTTTACAATTACTTTGCTTTGTTATATGTTTTATGAAAATTATGTTCGATCGCATTCAATTGTGTTTGACGGCACACCGTTTGGGAAACACTGCATTAAGTATTAAAATCATCACTAGGTTCTGATTTGTTATTCATTCATTTTTGTAATGTCTTTTTTTTTTTTTTTAAATCGTGTTACGAATATGGGTGTATTTTTTTCGTACAAGCTTTTCAAAATTTTAAAAACGCCCTATAAAAGAAGCTTTTTATTTTATTACCCCTACTCTAATAAACTGCACTCGGAATCGTTTTCTACATGCGATTTTTGCCATTGGTTCAGTGTGAAAAATGTTAATAACCAACTCCAGACTTTTATTTTCCCCGACCGAACGTTTCATATCGAGCGACATTATTAATTCAAATAAACAATGTATTATTTGGTATTAATTGATCGTTTATGTTGTGTATTTCTTTTATAATTAAGTTTCAGTAAGTGCTTCTATATTACCCTGTGTAATGATTGAAAAAAATGTACTTTTATTACAAAAGATTAATTAATGTGGAAATGTCACTTTTTAATTAATCATAAACAATGAAATACATACATGACGTGTAATAATTGATCATTTCTTCGAATTATTATATTAATTTCTTATGAACACACACACAATATAATAGTAATATAATATAATAGGTAGTAATAACACTAAATAATAGTAATAGTAAATAATAGTAATAGTAGTAGCACAATATAATAGTAATAATTACAAAAATATATAATTTAACGTGTTTTGCTATTTTGATTATTTTTTTTTTCAATTTTTTCATTAGGTGTACCAGAGACTTTATTTTATAATTTTTTTTTTTTTTTTTTTTAGTATTAATTCGATGAAACCCGATCAAATGAAATTCTTAAAATGGATTATTATTATAATAATTATTATTGTGATCATAAGATGCAAAGGGGAATTATTAACTTTGATATGCTTTGAATAATTGAATTACACATCTCACAATTGCACATTGTGAAAACACAGACTTTAATCTGGTATTGTAACCGTTCTGTAATGTAGATGAGCCCCTATATTTTACGAAATTCCTGAATACACATTGTCCGCGCACAGTGAAAAAAAAAAATATAAGCGTGCACATTATTCATTTTCATTTTATTTATTTATTTATTTATTTTTTTTTTTTTATGAATATACAAAAATTTGCGCAAAAGGTACGCGTTACGTACATTTTAAATTCGTTTAGCACATAATATTCATTTTACGTGGTGCATACATAGAAATAGGGGTTGGGTTTTTCAGGCTACAAACATTTACTTTTATAGTTTCGTGAGTTTATTCTTATCTGTTACTTTAGTTTTCTACACATCTATCAGATCTCATGCATTTTTAATTCATACTTTTTTTTTTTTTTTAACTTTTTTATATATATTTTTTTTTTTTTTTATGGATTAACATGAAACGAAATAAAACTTCTACGTGTACACAAAGAAAATCGTCTTTTTCAACACGCACACACACTCGCTACGAACTAATTGGTTCCAAAAATCGAAAAGAAAAACGTAAACAAATCTATTTAAAAAAAAAAAAAAAAAAAAAACCATCATCACATTTTTGTGATTTTTAACATTTATTATATTATATAATACTCACTAATTAAACCAGTTTTATTTTTCAATTTATATATATGAGGTAATTGTAAGTTTCCTAGTTTTCCACGTATGTGTGTGTTGTATTGTCGTCGTAACTATAACGGTAAATAAAGCCAACATATAAAAGGTTGGAATGAATCATGAACTGTAATTTTGATTTATAAGTACTGCTGCTACTTGAAGAACTCTGATGAAAATTACACGTGTTAGGTATATGTATGTATTAAAGTTCCGTAATAAATGTGTCACGATTTCTTATTTCTCTTGTGTGGCCAGAGATAAAATGATTTATAAATTATGTTTTTCGTTCAGGATCCTAATATTTTTAAATAATAAAACAAAAACAAAATGTTTAAAGATGAATACTCAATAATGAAATTTAAAACCTATGACATATAAGTATATAAGAATAAAATAAATGTATAATTATAGAAATTGGAAAAATGACCTCTCTAAAGTACCATCTGGGTGTGATTCCGGTTCTTTGGAGATATTGATCGAAACTTTTGGTCCAGTATTTCTATACGAAAAAGTGTTTCCAGAATGAGAAAAAAAAATAAATAAACATCATTGTAAAATCATAAGCTTCTTCACTTCGTTCAGAATCTAAAATAAATCAAATCAATATCGCATATGAAATATTGAAATAATGTTTTTTTTTTCTTTTGTGTTCATCAAATGTTTTGTCAAGTGCAGGCATTTGCATTTGCATTTGCATTTGTATTGATGAAAGTACTTTCGAAAAAGTCTGGATTATTTAATAACTTATACCTATATTTTTTAAATGTACCATTGGTAGTACCCAAAATATTTATGAAAGAATTTTTTCCAAATTAAAAACTATTAAAAATAAACAGATCAACTCTCTCTCTCTCCCTCTCTCTCTCTCTCTCTCTCTCTCTCCCTCTCTCTCTCTCTCTCTCTCTCTTTCTCTTCATTCGTATTTACAGTGATAATAAATCAATGTGTTAGGGGGATTGTAGATATAATGTTCTAATTTCCGGTAAAAATGTAAACGTGTATTTAATAATACAATAATATGCCCGTGTAAAATATTAGGTATATTTATTACACGCATGCAGTTGATTTATATAATCGAACGGAACAATGAAATATCTTTCTCCACTGCGGGTGGAAAGTACGTTTACAGGGTTGCCAATTCTCCCTTCTAAATCTAAATAAGTCCGAGAATTCAAATTCTGAGTAATCAAAATGGAGTAAAAATCTGGGAATCGAAAATATTTCTGATTGATTTTGGATATTTCGAAAATTGTATTGTTATTCTATAAATCTATCTTGCAAAAATTAAAGAAGAATTAAGTAGTTTGATCGTATATAATATTGGAAGTTTTTTTTTCATAATTGTGAATTAAAAGAAATTGTTGTTTCGGTGAGAATTTCAAAGCACGATTAGTTAATTAATTTTAACTTTCCGTTTATTAATAATTAAAAACGTATGGTTTCGTATGGTGTGAATTTCAAATTCATATCATAAGTAATGAAATATACAGTTGTCATCAACATAATTATATTATGTATATAAGCATATTTTGAGAACCGAAAACCTAATAACATATGGTAAATCAATAAATTATTATCGTGTTGAACTTCCGAATGATATTTTTGTACATGTTACATTAGGCACTTAAATTTTGTTTCAGTATTGTGATAATTATTTATTTAAGTTTGCTGTTTTATGATAAATTTAAATTCGTCCTCGTTATACAATACCGATACGGATTATTTTATTTAACGGTAGTATTCATTTAATTGTAAAATATTGCGAATTAAAAGTCGATATTAATATCTTTTCAACCAGTTTTAATGATGATAATTACTGAAATTATTATTATTATTATTATTATTTTTTTTTTCATCTAACCGTGTGTTGTTGCAATTAGTCTTCGGTTCGGTCGACTTCAATAGTGTCGTTGTTTATTTTTTATTTTTCTCTCCCGATTACAAACGTTCGGTGGCGAATGCAGTGAAACATCCTGCGGGTTTCATAAAAAAAAAAAAAAATATAAAAAAAAAATAATAATAAAAGGTTACCTACCTCGTCTATTGAATAAATATTATGGGCTTTTAATGGAATTTATCGCCCCCGGGCACCCATGGTCGTATATTTTTCGTTTTGCTGCTCTGTCCCCCCCCCCTCGACCTCGATCGGGGCTGGTGGCGCAGCAATAATGGTAATTATTATTATCGCGCAAGAATAAAAGGCACCTGAGCAGCGTATCCGCCACCACCCCTGTCTACTACCTCTCCGCGTTACATATATTTTCACCTCTGCGATATCATTTGTTTCACGCACAGTGCGTGTACGCGAACGGTTTGCATTATGCTTCCCGGTATCATTTATGTCGGGGGTGAAGTGAAATAAAACGTACGCCACCACCGCCACCACCCCTTCCCCTGCACACATATGTCCGTTGAAAATTAGTTTTTTTCGTTTTCAAATTTTTCGTTTTTGTTTTTATTACTTCGTCGTCGTCCACCGGAGTTTATGATCGAGAGCGTAGGGTCACAGCTTGATACTAAATCAACACGGTACGCTGAATAATAATAATAATAATAATAATAATAATAAAAAAATTATTGAGATTATGAATAGATTTATGCCCTCCTAAATTGTGCAAAAACATAAATTGTTTGAATAAAAATACGATTCATATCGTTTTCCTCTGATGCGTTATTATTATTACATATTTTTTTTTTTTTAACTTACGTACATAAATGTTTATATCATAAATTTGACATGAATTGAACTTTTAAAATATAATATTAGTCTAAACAAGGCAACAACAAGTAATAACCAACGTTTATATTACACCGTATACCTACATCCATTTAACGCAAAAGATTCATTACACCCGAATAATAACCATAATGTGTATGCTAAATTGTAATTTAATGATAATTTATCAAATTCACAATTTTCCCCTCGTATTATCATAGTATTGTATTTCTCGTATATTACCCTCTCCATCGACAGGGGTCGGGTTCCAGACTTTTTGGTAACCTATGCTTTTACTGACTACAGGGTTGCTACGCTACCTGGAATTATCGGCGAAATTCAAATTTGTCGGTGAAACTCAAGGAAATGTGAAAAATTACTGGAAAAATATTTATAGTTTTAAATCGTGGTCGTCAATTGCATTAACCCTGTATACAGTGTATTAAACTTTATTCATTTATTCAGTTATAATAAATTTCCATAAAAGAAAAACAAAATCGTTATCATGTCTAACAGATAATTAATATTTTATTAAGTATTACAGTTGGAAGTCAACCGCCATAATATGTGTGGTAGTCAATTATTGTTATCAATTCCTATCACTATATAATATTAATGTATAAAAATAATAAATTAGTTGTGTTAGTAATTGATTATAAATTATAAAATAAAAATTTTAAGTACGTGTAACAAATATATATATATATATATAATAATACACAAATGTATGAATCATAGAAAAGAGATTAAAAAAATATATTTAGGTAAAAATAATAAGTACCTATTCGATCAATATAATACTTACACACATTAATGTTTACCATTTACCAACATTAAATATTATTCGGCAAGAGAACGCATTGGGAAAAGTATTAGAAAAATTGTTTTCTCCCAGAGTACGATCCGTGTTCACTTTGCTGTTAGAAAAGTTTTTGAAGTTGAAGATTTAGGTTTAGAATCGGTCAAAGATTTCGATTCAAAAGTGTTATCAGACGTAAAAAATTAAAAAGACACATCATTGTATAGATGAGCTATTTAATAGTATATTACAAAAAAAAACAAGTACATACTTTAAAAATGATAACAATTCGTGTGCAACTGAATATAATAACAATAGCTTTTTCTACAAATGAATGCTATTATATTACATGAAAATGATGATTGGTAATAAAACAGTACCACCCCCGCTTTAGCTCGATTTGTACAGCAATGAGCTGAACAGCTAGGTAGTCGGCATTTTTAATTAAGTACTTAAAATGCTTTCAATCAATTTTTATATTAATCAAATGCATTAAAGTATTTGGATTTAGCCGCAAAGATATTAGTTATTAATAATATTATGCATTACACAATATCAATACGATAACAATTTCGAACTGATAGTGATAACAAACAAAAACATTGACTACCACGCATATGATTTTCGACTTCTTAAACATAATGCGTTAGATATAATCAGTTAGCTATCTAGTTATTGTATATATCTGTAATCTATATTTACTATATTAACACAACTATGAATAAGCCAGTAAAAAAAAAAAAAAAAAAAACTGTAATAAATATACACATGTATCTCATAAAAAATGTTCTGGAAAATAATTGGAAAATCGGGGAATTTTGAAATCTCAATTATGTAGCAACCCTGTACTAATATTTGTCCAAAACCAAAACCACGTATTGACTTCGATAGTTTTCAAATAGATAATTAGCTCGAAAAATTTAACTCCGTTAAGATAGAATTATTATTATTATTAGTGACACCTTTTCAATTAAAACGTGCGTAGCGCACAACGAAACAGAAATTGAACTAATGAAAAATGAAAACAAAGTATGATTAAATAAGTGTAAGAGTAAGGATTGAGTAAATACTTACACAGTAATTAAATAGCTACATTAAATGATGCATTCACGAGTATTATACTTATTTGTGTAAACCTCTGAGAGTTTATTAGTAGATTTAATTACCGAGATAAAATATTTAAATATTGTATAAATAACGTATAATACGAGTATCCTGACAAATTTAATATACGAAACAATTTCAATATATATATATATATATTATGTAATCGAAAATCGCATACTTAAATAAAAAATTTTAAATGAACAAAAATTTGTTTCATTGTACGAAATTGACATAATTTTTATGGGAATGACAGATTATTTTGAAACGTCACGGAATAAGAGAATTTTGTAGTTTGGTTAACACTGAAAATAGTAGAGTACTTGTAGGGGATAAAAAATATGCAAAAGCCATCAAAATCCTATATTCAGACGCAGATACGAAAACGCCCCGGCAGTATATTATATCCGTTTTGCGATTTGATCGCGTACGCTTTACCACCATCGGGCGTCGTGTAAATATATATATATATATATACGTATATATCGCTTGTGGTTTCCGTCGACGATCTCTCGGAACGATATCAAGTGATCCGCCCCCCCCCTCCCAGCGTAAATGCCTTCTCCTCCTTAAAAGCTCGTCTATTATTCCGTCCGTTAATAATGCACGATTTCGCGAAATCCGAGTCCCTATACATATATATATATAAATACGTATACCTGTTGTGTAATAGTAAATAATTTACAGTGGCTTTAAGTTGATGAGTATGGGAAGGACCTCGTAGTGTTGTTGTTTTTTAATGATTTTAATTTCAGTCCACTCAGTAACACTCGGTGGCGTAGCGTGTAATTTAGCGCGCCGGGGCAGAGATCAGATTTGCTGCGCTCCTCTCCCCTTTTAAGAAAAAATTTACTTTTTCAGGGTTGTTACGCCACTGGAAAACTTCGAAATGTCCTGGAAATGTCAGGGAATTTAATTAGGGTATGGAAAACGGGGAAAAGTCAGGGAATTTTTCAATATTGTCTGGAAAATTATTTACAGTAAAGGTATACCATATGTAGGTCTTTCAAAGTTTACTTATACTGTGAACCTAATTCATTTAGTTTTACATTTTTCTAATCTATAAAAAAGATATGTTTATATTTTATTTTATTCCTTCAAAATATTCCTAATACTATTTTCTATCTAAATTAAAATTTTCATTAAGTTCGGATTAAAAAAAAAAAGATAGATACAATGTCTTTTTTGTCAAATTTTTGGGTAGTTTTCCCAAATTTTGAGAGAATTATTGAGAATTTTGAAAAATGATATCTTAAAAGTACCATCTAGTGGTCTCTGTAGCCGCTGTTTAAAATTTTTGGACAAGTATTTCCATACAAAAAAATGTTAACAGAAAAAAAAAAATAATGACATCATTCCAGAATAATTATGGATTATGGGCGTATAATATTGGAAAATTTTTATAAAAAACATTGAAAACGGGTAAAAGTCAAGGAATTTGAAAAATTTAATTGCGTAACAACGTTGTTTTTTTTTCTTCTCTGCTCAATTTTTTCAGAGACTTTACTTTTTTTTTTTTGCTTTCTGCTTCAATGATTAAATTTCAAAAGACGTGTTTTAGATTCTAAACCGAGCTTATGATTTTACAATGATGTTTATTTTTGTTTTGTTTTTTCTCTCTTTCTGGAAACCCTTTTTTTCGTTTGGAAATACTTGTCCAATAGTCTCGATCAGTATCTCTGTATATATATCCCGAAATACACCCAGATGGTACTTTAAACAGGTCGTTTTTCCAATTTCTCAATACTTTTTCCAAAAACGTGGAAATCCTGTCGAAAAATCGACAAAAATCTGCAAAATAATTATGCGATTACCGGAATTTCCGTAAAATTTAAAATTGATTTTTAACTTGAATTCAAAAAATAATGTAGCTAGAAACTTGAAAATTTCACCAATTATTACTGAAAACGGTTCTTTAAAATTCAGTACGCCCGTCAAAAAAGCATCATTTGAATATTTCAACACACCCGACGAGTGAAGTACACAATTTTTTTTTACATTCCTCCTGAAAATTCCGCCCTTAAATAGTGCCGTCCTGCGTTCACCGCCACGTTCGATACAACAATACGAATATCAATGCTCAGACTTAATTCAACGAATTACCAGACATATTATTATTATTGTACGGGCGCACAGTCATATACGAATGCAGCTTCTCGTTTATAGTCAGTGTTTGTACTTGTAGGCATAAGAGTATATAATATACGTGACATTCTTTTAATTTAGTTAAATTTTAATCAGTACCGAGATGTTGTTTTGAACACGTTGTGCGACAATTATTGTTTTTTAATGACAATAATTATATTATTTAGCTACCATTCGAATACGTCAAACGCGTTTAGAACTACTCACCGCCCCACCACCCCCCCCCCCTAAGAACGTCACTTGATGACTTACAAAATTTAGATTGCTGCACTCAATATCACCCCGACCGTTCAATTCG
>JAIPRM010010897.1:0-13370 GCA_025469315.1 Stegophylla sp. TES_Ste_2020
TTTTTTGTTTTTGGGAAAAACTACCCAAAATTTGACAAAAACGACTCGGAAACCATCATTTTTTGATCCGAACTATATGAAAATTTAAATATAGATAGAAAATCATATAAGAAAGATTTTGGCGTAAGGAAATTTTGAAAAAGTAAAAAAAAAATGTTGGACATTTTTCTAACATTTTTTTTTCTCATTTATATTTTATATTATTATTAACTTCCCTCGTTCAGAATAGTTTTATTGAAGAAATGATTTATCGTTCCTTTAATATTCAATACATCCGTCAAGAGAATTCCATCCGTCGTGCGAACAACACCCATCGTGCGAAGTATGTCCGGTTTTTTTTAGTTTATTATTCCGATATTAACTAACTCAATGCGCTTTAGCACACCTAATTAATTATTCAGAATTTCGAAATTCTCTCAGTATTCTTCAAGAATAAAAATAAGGATTTGTCGTGTTTTAATTATCACTACTTTTACTTTTTACTAATTATTATTTTACATTACCAGACGTTGTGAACGTTTTAATCCAAACTAAACTTAACCGAAAAAAAAAAACTTCAATTATTTTTAAGTAAATATTGAAAGCGGGCACTCATCAAAAACACTTGAAGATTTAAGGTTTTTCTTACAAAAAGTATTTGTTTCAAGATCTCATTTAAACACAGTGATCATTAAATAAAAATATAAAGAATACGACGTAGTGTTACTTATGACAAACAATAACTTTAAAATAAAATTACCGTTAATAATATTATTAGAGCTCGAATTTTGTAGAAAATATTACTTTTTAAGGTAGTTTCTATGATAGAGAGCAAAAATTTCAATGAAATTAATTTGTTTTTTTGATATTTTCCCGTTCTCATATTGTTTCTTATTTCTTACATATTTTTAATAAAAAAATCCTTAAGTAACGTTATTTTTCTACTATATTCTTATCGCCAGAAATATCTGAGTAAAATTGTACCACATACATTTTTAGTTTATTGAATCATTTATAATTTACCAAAAAGTGATAATAACATTTTTTGATTCTAAGTGGAGTAAAGAAGTTAATGTTTTTACACTGATGTTTATTTTTTATTTATTTATTTTTCTGTGGACATTTTTTCTTATAGAAATAATTTTCTAAAAGTTTTCACAGATTTTGGCTCTGAATGGTGGTCAGCGAGCTTTAAGAGTATAAGCGATGGGAGGTTTACGAAGTAAGCGAATCGAACTGAGGTGTGGAGCGAAGCGACGCCCAATGTCATTCACGGGGGGGGGGGAGACTAAACGTCATAGCATTCGTTGTTTTCACGGTTGTTTCTTAGTTTTCCGATTATGTTGTGCTTATTATATTTTATAGTTTACAACCGACCTTTTTTATTATCTTACGTTTCCGGGCCGCGGTTACAATCAACCCACCTATTTTATTATCTAAAATTTCCGGGCCGAGTTTACATTTGCCCTTATATAATTGATATGAAATTAAATTAGAATGACCATTAAAATATTATATGTAATATTATGATCTTTTACCGAATTTCCGTGTTTTTAAACAATAAAAACGTTGACTAATAATATTAGAACAAATAACATATTTTGTTGCGAACGTGTTCCAGTATTTATTATCAAGTTGCGAATGAAAATAATTAAAAATGAAAAAATTCTTTATTTCATTTATTTTTATGATATCCTAAGCATTTAGTAATAAATTTAGAGCTAGGGATTTATAGGAGTAAGCATGTTTTTTAAAAATCATTCAAAACATAGCTGAGTAATATAGAAATGCGTTTTATAACACCTGCAGGAGTTGTATGCGGTACTCTTTAATTTGCATATTTAGCTCTGTTTTTCGATATAAGTACATATTTCGGTTATATTGGAATTTTAAGTGCATGTTTCACATATTTTTCAATATATAATTTGAGTTTTCTTGGTACTGAAATATTTTTTTACTGAATACCTGAAGAGATTGAATATTATTTGATAACATTTTTATTTGTTTAAACGTAAGCTTAAAAAGAATAAAGAAAGAAGAAGAATTAATAATACATATTAAAATATATTATACAATACAATTTTTAAATATTTTGAGTTTTTACAGTGAAATTTATGTTTTATAAGAGATTATTTTAGCATTTTTGCACATTTTTAGAGCATAAATGTATGCATATTTTAGGTTTTTTTAGAGCTATAAGTCCCTAGCCCTAAACTAATAATATACATACACAACACTATAGCATATGTTTTTAGATAAAATAAATTATTTACTTTTATCTCCATCGTCGTTTACACGGTTCGTTATGTATTTAAATTATTATACGTAGTTTAATGTTAAATTGATATTAATTGAAATTTTCACTTTCCAAAACCGTTTTAAACCACTTTGTATGTGGTGTATGCGTGTGTGTGTGTGTAATAACAATAAATACGAGTTAGCGGTATTATTATTATTATTATTTTTTTTGGGGTGACATTGTTTTCAGGGACTGTTGCGTCTAGCGGTTTTCGGGGCAGGAAGTAATTTGCATGCACTGAGTTTTAGAAGGGGTCGCGGGGAGGCTCGTTTCCAGTTTCCGGGTTTCTGGTGCCCTACCTCCCGGACGTCCAGGTCTGCTCTGGCAAGGAAATCGCGCGATCACAACTTTGGCAAAGACTTGTAATGCGGCGCTTCATCTCCGGTACACGTCCCATAAATAACAATATTCTCCGAAGGAAAACAATAATATAATCGCGTATACACGCTCGGCATAATTGTGTGAAAAGCGAGCGAAAAAAAGAAATCCGTGACACGGCCTCGGACGAAATAATAAATTCAACTGAATACAAAAATCTCCAATGAAATGAAAAATGTCTACCAGAAAATAAAAATACGTGTACCGCCCCGTTCAAATAAAACTGTAACAAACGCACGAACAGTTGTATGTACTTTATATTTATGTAAATAATTATAATAATAATAATAATAATAATATAACCGTTGGTAATATTCTTTAAACTTAACAATTAAGCGATTAAATATTGTATTAATATTATTATTATAACTATTGCTGTTGTTGATGTTATATTTATATGGAAAGACCCGGATGTATTACCGATTTCCCCGGAGGATCACTAGTGAAGGGTAACAAGGAGTCAGTCATATCAGAACCCTTAACCCAAGGGTCAGTGCTCGGTTAAGCAAACAATTTGTGCCGAACGGAAGATACCGTGAAATTGAATTCTACTTCAGTATATATTGTCATTAAATTGATGTTTACTTTTTACAACGGGCGAAGGGAATTCTCTGGCGTCGTTATTAATTTTTTGTATGAGGGGGGAAAATAAAACGAAAATATATTTATTTATTTAACGAGAGCTAATTTAATAATTGTACGGTAAATTGACTGGTGCGATTTTTAATATACGACATGGATTAACGGTTTTAAAACGGAGCTAAATAGTAACCGTTATCAGAGCTCTGTATTTAGTTTATATTCATAAATTATTGTAAAATAAATCGTTTCGTTTCATTGTGTATAATTATTTACACTTTGAAAATCGCATATAATATGCAAGTTAAACTCGATTAATAATAATTACAATAATAATAAAATAGATCCAATCAAAATTTTCCAACCCCTTTGTCGTGAGATTGGTTCAAAACTCCAAGATTACCACACAACAAAATATTCAAGTATTCGCATAGTTACGTTGAAAAATACAATATAAATACTGTTAACAATACGAATTTAGACTTTATTAATCAAAAAAAAAAAAAAAAAACTAAAAAAATATACATAAATATATTCAATTTATTTAGTAAAGACTTATGTTTTCACAATCAATGCAGTTTCATCAGTGTTCTATATGGGATACTTTAAACCACCCCTCCAAAAAAAAAAAAAAAAAAAAAATCATATTCGTTCGTTAAACGAGTGTGAATTCTCGCGTGATGATGCACCCTGTGTTGATGTAACGAAAACGTTTCGATGTGCCCGGGACTGGGAGGGAAGGTGGGGGGAATCTTCAATTTCCTTTGTCTGATGTCTTTAACGTCAAACGAGAAAAAAAAAAAATAATAATAAAAAAAAATAAAGAAATCGCGTCGGTGCGGGGTCGTTTTGCGCGCGATAACGGCAAAGCGTTTCGGAGGGGACGGACGGGGGGGGTGGGAGGGTATATTCGAGGAGAGGATTTGAGCGTGTAGAGAGAGAGGAAATTATTAGACGCGATTGAACCGGACGCGAAAATATATTATAAAGACGTGAAAGAGCGTCGCGAGATACGATAGGAATGACGAATCGCGTCAGTTCGACCCGTTGTTGTCGTATATAGACGAGGTTTAGAGGGAGTGAAAGAAGAGAGAGAGAGAGAGTTTGTGACCGAAGTGGTGTTATACGATATGATATACGTCTTTCGAGGAGAACAAATCGAAATTTCCCGCGACCAATGGAGATCAAGTGACGACGACGACGGGCGTTTTTATCGGGGGTTTATCGTCCGCAGACGACGACGATGACGTGCCCGCGTTATCGTTCCGTATATAGTTCACCGCCGCGTCCGACGAAATAAAATTTAAAACGACAAAACAACACACGTCGACCTCTCCGCGTGGGGCGGCGGTATTTGTGCGCGATTTAAGAGTGTCAGACGTTTAGACCAAGTGGTTCGTAAACCCGGGGATCGCGACCCCTAAGGAGGTCATCGAAAATAACGAACAAAATGTTTTTTTTTTTTTTTATATGTAAAAGATATTTTATAATGAAAAAGTGTACTTCCTTCGCATATTGAATTTTTTCAAAATACGGTCTGTACAAAACTATTATTATATATTATGACGCAATCACTGAGTAGGCAAATATTAAGGCGTACTTCCCACTATGCAAAAAAAAAAAACAATAAATTATTTATTTAAGAAAACTATTCTGAGTGGACAATACAATTTTACTTAAAAATTATAAATTTATTATTATTATCAAAAAATAAATATTTTTTACTCGTATTGTTGTATATCCCAATTTTAACTTTACTCAGAATAGGAAAAAAAGTATTAATATTAGACAAAATAATCACATATAAAAAATTTTCTTTCATCTAAATATTCTCCATATTATTGTCTATCTATAATTTGGTTTGCATTAAGTTGGAATTAAAAAAAAAAAGAAAGTTAAGTGCCAAATTATGGGAATTTTTTCAAATTTTCGAAAAACTTGTTTTTTTTTTTATCACGATATCGTCGTTCTCGAGACCATTGTTCAAGAGTTCAAAAGACAAAACGTGATTTCTACCACCCACGCACACACATACAACTCGATTCCTACATTATTTTCCATAATACATCATATTAGAGTACAATGTTTACGACAAAAGTCCAAACGCACACGCGCACACGTTCAAGTTATTATCATAATTATTATTATTATTATTATTATACATAATATGGTGGTGGTAGTGCACCGCTGTGTATGCGTTATCGTTCAACAGTAGGTCGGGGCATTCCACTGTTTGTACGGCGTGTGGGCCTTTTGTTTGCTCAAAATTACCATACACGCCCAGGTATCCACACGAGATATCCGGCAGCTGCCGCCGTCGCCACCACCACTGTCGTCAAGTCGGAATCGGAACTAAAACCGCATATAAAATACTAATATACGAGTTGTTACACTTCCGAAATCGGTTTTAGTTAGAAAAAAGAAAAAAAAAACAACCGGACATACTTCGCACGATGGGTGTTCTTCGCACGACGGGTGCCCATCTCTTGACGGGTGACGGGTGTATTGAATTTTAAAGAAACGATAAATCATTTCTTTAATAAAACGATTCTGAACGAAGGAAATCGATATAATATAAAATGAGAAAAAAAAAAATGGTAGGAAAATGTCCAACACATTTCCAAAATTTTCTTGCACCAAAATCTTTCTTATATTACCTATTTTCTAACTATGTAACAATTTTCATATAGTTCCGATAAAAAATTCGAGGTATGATAAGACCATTCTCATCAGCTGGGGGGAAGAACTATACCCATCCCCGATTTAATATATTGTCTCATCGATGACAGTGTGACCACCAAGTTACATATACAAATAATCCAGACTTCGATATCGTCTGCATTGTATTTCTCGAATTATAACTACTGACTTTCAAATTAATTAACATACCGTATATTATTATAAAACATAGAGGTACGCACAAAAAGCATAATATTATATAATATGCACCCACCCAGACATCGACTCCGGAAGCGTTTCACTTTTAATATCCGTCTGTTGCCACGAGCAATATCATAATATCATAATATAACACATTACACTAAAACCGCGTTGCAAAGGAATTATTATATTATTGTATTGTTGTTGTTATTATTATTATTATTATTATTATTATACCGGCAAGAAGACGACCGCAGTTGCAGCTGTATCACGGGGCTGTCTGCTCCTCCGACTGACACTAATTAGTTCGGTAAGCCGTGCGGAGGAATTGTGCCGTCGCCGTTCTTAGAATATTATTATTGTTATTATTATTATTATTATTATTATTATTATTATTATTATGCAAGTGTCTGGCGCGTTTGTCGATCTCGGCGAACTGTCCGCGAGCGCGAGATTAACGCGCACCTCGGGAGACACACTCCGAACGGAAATGAAATGGCGATTTTTCGACCGCGAAATTAATTTTCGACGAATGGCTGCTGCTATTATTGTTTTCACGGTATATCTTCTCTGTCCCGCGCACTCGACAATTCCTTTTCGACATCCTCGACTTTTTTTTTTTTTTACCAACGGACATTTTTAAATTCCGAGAGAAAAATTTTACAGCAATATTATTAATTTTTATTTATTATTATTATTTTTTTTTTTTTTGAATGTGTACACCGATTTCATTTTGAAAAACTCGTTCAAAAGATTTAAAACAGTAACATTTTGAAACCGAATTTTCTTCTAGATGTTACTTTAGAGAGGTCATTTTTTGCAAATTTTCAAATTGATTTTTTTTTTTTTTTTAATTTTGGAAAGACTAGGCAAAACTCGACAAAAAATTTTAACATAAACCGACAATAATGATACGAAAAATATTTTTTGGCAAGACTATTCTGAAAATGGGGGAAAAAAATGGGAATTTTTCTCTAACGATTTTTATTTATTTTCGTTATATTTATTGGATAAAAAAAAAAAAATACTGTAAAATATAGTTACGAGTAAAGTGAATTAAAGTAAAGTTAAGTGAAGTAACGTGATGTAAAATTAATATAAACAAATTAATGTTAAGTAAAGTAATGTAAAGCAAAGATAAGTAAACTATAGACAAGAAAGCTGGATATATTTTGCACATCGTTTATTCTTCACTTCTCGAATCAGATACTCTTGGTGGGCGTGTTGATAATGACGACAAATATTGTTCTTTACATTGTGTAATTCCTTTCTTTAGAGTCGTATTATTTTTAATTAAATCGTATTTATTTAATAAATCATTCCTTTAAAATCCAACACACTCATCAAGAAGAGGATATGATCCCGAGGAGCGTAGAATACCCGTGGTACGAAGATTATCCGGCTTTCTTGTTCATTCTTTACTTATCTTTGATTTAATTTACTTAATTTCAATTCACTTAACTTTACATTACTTCACTTTATTTGAAATTTAACTTTTCTTTAATTAATAATTTTTGCGTATAGAGTATGGAATTAAAATCATATTTCATAATCACGCATTAATGAACTAATTAATCATTCAAGATTATCAGAAATAAGTTGTATTTAATTTTGAAATACAACCGATCAGGATTTGCCAAGGGTCTCAAGAAACTAATGCTTAAATGTCATCGGGACGGACGATGGATGAAGTGATAATTGATTATGTAAATCACGAGCGATTAAAGTGACGCTTTTTGTCTTAATCATAAAACCGCAGTCGGTCCGGCACGCGATTTAAGTGTAACGGAAGCGGCTGTTTATTCTAATGGCCCAAGTCATGCGATTTAAACACGAATTAATATTATATTATAATTACTGTCATACGTACAACGTAATTTTTTAGACGTTATCACCCCTTTTATAACCCTATACAAATTTAATATTTTTTTAAAATTTTTTAATATTTTACATTCTGAGTGAAGCGGAAAAGCTACTATTTTTACAACATTTTCAAAATCTAGTAATTTTTCAACATTTTCTGTGCACACGTTTCAATATTGAAATATATGTACAAAAGTTTCCAACAGCAATCAAAATCGGACTCTAGATGGTACTATAGAGATATAATTTGTTCAAAACTACCCACAATTTGGTAAAAAGACTTTTTTTTTTTTTTTTTACTAAACTACATACATCACAAATAGTTAGTAATATATGATTTTTTTTCTGTTTTAAATCAAAAATAGAATATTGAATATGCTGGGTATTTTTTTTGCTTTGTGGCTTTTTTTTTAATAGTTATAATAAACCTCGTTATAAACTTTAAAATTTTCAAGTTAAATTATCTTGTATTATAAACTGAAGCATTTTCAAAAACTTTTGTTCTTAACACACCCATCAAGTCCCACCCGAGGATCATAGAATACCCACAGTACGAAGTATGTTCAGCTTCTATAATGTACAATTTAAAAATCAATAAATAACATTTTTTTATAAAACATATATATATATATATATATATGCGTTTTTAGAGAGATTTTAAATGTTCTTATTTGGAACCAATCCATGAAACGAATGCTTTGCTATGTATTTTTTTTTTTTTTAATGATTCAATCGTATGTTTCATAAATTTTTTTTGGAATGGACGGATAGTTGTACAGTCTCGTCGAATATCAGAGCTTTACCACTGTGGTATCCAAAACGTAAAATATATCATAATAAATTATTTATTATTGGGCGAAAAAGATAAATTTAAGTATATCTAACATTTCAAAAATATTATCCATATTTAAGAGTATTGAGTTATTTGTAGTGGTTGCCTGCACTTGTGAAATCTAAAAACTGAAAAAAAAAAAAATCACTCAATTAGAAAATACTAAATTACTTTCTTCGCAAATACCAAATTTCTTTAGTGCTTGAAATTGAAAATAGGAAAACTGTGAGCTCACTCCGTGGACTTTGGATTGTAATTATTAAAAATAGCGTGCCCACGTGACGCTGGAATACCGATGTACTAAACTACTTGTCAGCTACATTAAAACTGGTTGAATTTAATTACATAATATATTAAGGGTGCAAGACACTATGATTTACATTTTGTTAAAATCTATACAGGGTGGTGTCTCAGTACAATTTGACAAATGCAATAACATTTGTTCTATTAATAATTTTTAATTTTAAAATAATAATAATATAAATATTGCCACACATCACACTATAGCTATAATTAATTATTATTATTTTTTAATAATAAAAATTGTGTTTTATTCAAAATCTGAAAAAAAAAAAAAAAAACAAAAGCGATTTTAACTAATTTAAAATAAAAGCTTTTTTTTATTTTTTTATTTACTTTGCATAAAAAAAATATGAAAGTTATCAACGCGTTGTGTGCTCTGAAATAATTTTGAAATATTTGAATAGAGGAAGACAATAATAGAACACAGCTATAATCGTGTAAAAATATCAATAAGAATAAATTTCAATTTATTTACGTATACAATTAAAATACGTTTTGATTGTGGCCGGGTCGATTCATCATTCCAGTAGCAAAGTACCACGATTGAAACATTTTATCAAACGGATTCCGTTGCTAAACTTTTTTTTTTTTTTTACCCCATTAATAAAATAATATACGATTGTCGTCGTAAAAAAAAAAAAAAAAAGAAGAAAAAAAAATACATGAAATAAATAACCGATTTTGAGACATTGTATAAAGACCCGTTAAAATAGTGAAACTCCTTGGGAAATATTATTATCGTCGAATGAAAACTCAAGAACGCATTAAGTTTTATGCGGGCACGACGACGATTGCTGTTAAATTAAATTCACTCATTAAACACGAGTACCGTAATCTCGTCGGATATGATTAACTTAATTTCTAAGCGAACGACGTCTCTAGTTCTCGTATCTGTCGATGTCATCAAAACGCGTAATCTGATAAAACGGGAGTCAAACTAAACACGGGATTAGTTTGTTTTCGGTCGTAACGCCTGCAGTTCGAAACTAATGCGGCGAAATTATCGATCGCGCGCGAATTTAATAGAGTCAAAGTCCTTTACCGCGCGAAGTCGTCGTGCAAGTTGTCAATTTTGTGTGATTTCACGCGTGGCATTAACGTCAATTATTATTATTATTATTATTATCATTTTTTTTTTTTTTTTTTTTTTTTTTTTTATATGCCCTGACTAACTCATTAAATAACGCCCTAGAAATAATCAAAATATGCCCTTAAAATATGCTCTAAAATAAGAAAATAATAACTTATGTTTTATTTTCAATTTTATATATTTTAATAAAAATTGTAATAAAAAAAAAAAAAAAAAAAAAAAAAAAAAAGAATATTTATTAATGGATTGAATAAACGATAATTTTATGAGTTAAGTAAATTTATAATTTATCAATGGTACATAGTATAAATTATCAGTTCGCCCGGCACCTGATGCTTTCTGTTATTTAGAGATCTTAAACATTCTTTATTATTTTGTGGAATATCACGATATTATTCGTCGAGTTAAAAGTGCATTAAAAATTTACGAAATCTCAATTAATACGCTCTAAAGCCGTGAATCAAATTTTGGTCCAATCTAGCCTTTTTTTTTTTTTTTTTTTAGACCAACCAATAAAAATAAGCCAATGCATACCTATTACTATTATAATTATTATTGAGATTCGCGGTGGCCGAACGCGGGACGGACGCGATCCAAGAGTAAAAAAGTTTCGAGATGTTTTATTGTAAAACATAAAAAGTTCACTTTAACCGTACCGCACGAAAAGTTTCGAACCTATAAAATAAGAATATTATTGGTCGCACGAGAACAGTCAGACGATGGAGTTTGCACCCATTTTTTTTTTTTCACTTGTTTTTAATATTGCGATTATCGCTGTTATCGTTCCTTAGAAATTATTACGTTTCGAGTGTGTACTTCGCACGTCGGATGGCATTCTCTTCTCTTGACGGGTGTATTGAATTTTAAAGAAACGATAAATCATTTCTTCAATAAAACGATTCTGAACGAGGGAAGTTAATAATATAGAAAAATAAATGAGAAAAAAAAAATGTTAGAGAAATGTCCAACATTTTTTTTTTTTCACATTTTCAAAATTTTCTTGCGCCAAAATCTTTTTCATATTATTTTCTATCTATATTTAAATTTTCATATAGTTTGGATCAAAAAATAATGGTTTTCGAGTCGTTTTTGTCAAATTTCGGGTAGTTTTTTCCAAAAAAAAAAAAAAAAAATTGAAGAATTGAGAAATTCGAAAAATGTGACCTCTTTAAAGTACAATCTAGAGGCAAATCCGGTTTCAAAAAATCATTGATCGAAACTTTTAGACAAGTATTTCTATACGAAAAGTTGTACACAGAAAAAAAAAATAAACATCATTATAAAAACACTAGCTTCTTCACTTCGTTCAGTATCTAAAATCGATTACATATTCGATCAATCGATGATAATGATAGCCTGTACAACAACAATAATCGATTAACGATTACCGCCGAATCCTGCAATAATCGCACAGCCCTACATATTAATTATTATTATGTTGCCATGCGAGCGATTTACAAAAGGGATGATTGAAACTAGACCGCTATAAAATTGATTGATGTTACCACGACGCTAAAAAGGGTCAATGTTACGATTGTAAAAATATTAACAATCAAAATAATTTTTGGTTAGTCATAGCGTGATGTGTAAGTATGCGAGTAGATATTTGCCCCGCACTTGTCTCGGCGCCGTCTGTGTTCGGTTTTATTGAAAAATATGTTATTACTTCGGCGAGAAGAAAATGACAAAAAAAAAAAAAAATTCGTAACGATCCGACAACTACTTTTGATGAACGCTAATCGATGAGTTCGTCTAAGTTGTCGTTGATAACAATCAAGAGCAACGACGATCTCCGAAATCAATTTTCACTG
Organism: Stegophylla sp. TES_Ste_2020; assembly: GCA_025469315.1. Taxonomy (NCBI): domain Eukaryota; kingdom Metazoa; phylum Arthropoda; class Insecta; order Hemiptera; family Aphididae; genus Stegophylla; species Stegophylla sp. TES_Ste_2020. The sequence continues at coordinate 12,015 of JAIPRM010010897.1, forward strand.
TAAGTTCATGATAATTATTTTAGTCCACGCGATTTTCATCGAGTATAATCGCATTCAATAACGAATGAAAAAAAAAAAAAAAAAAACACGTAGACACTTGACATTCGAAAACAGTGAAATCACTACAACAATATTTTGAGCATTATATTTTGCCAAAGCGAGCAAAATTTTTTTTTATCTTTAACAACTAAAAAGTGGTTAGAAAATTTCATCACTTATCAAAAGTCATTAAACTGATTAAACAATGAAATTGACTTAGATTTCAAAATTTAATATACTTATAAATGGAATGTGATAAATTTATATTTATATATATATATTATTTAAGTATGTTTGATTAATCTATGATTTTAGAACCTTGAACAAATCTCACAAAAAAAAAAAAAAAAAATTATTATGTTTGTTTAGTTTATTTATTTTAAATATTTAACTGTTTATTACACACTTGATATAATATTAATTTGTCTTGATTGTCACGAAAAATGCAAAATAGTTTGGATGGGCAAACGTAATTTGAATTACAAAACGAAATTACACGCTGACGTTCCCTGAGAATATTTCACTTGCCCGGGCATTCGTTTAAAAAGGAATAAATATAGGAATTTGTTAGTCTAATCTACTTAATATGAATAAATTAGACATAAATCTTGAAAATCTAGCATTAGTAGATTGTTTGCGAATTCTGAATAATTGTCCTTGTTGTATTATCGTTAAAGAGATTCGCAAATAAAAGTGCACTTCACTAACATTATTATGCTAATGTGGCAGTGCCAATTTAGATAACCTACATAAAAGCCTTAATTAAACTTAGATTAGTTGTAACCTGAATTATTTTGTTTAAAATAATTGTCTTCCGGCGATTCTTCACTTAAAGGATGATAAATATTATTCTAAAAAGTCATAAGAACTTTTTTGTTTCATAGTCACGTGACCAATATGTTGTTGAGCTATTGACGAAATTATATCAACACACACAGAACATATCGTGAACTGATAGAGTCTAAAATGTAATATTGAAAAATCGAATGTACGCGTGGTTTCTGATAAAATACACAATTACAAATCGATTTTATGTAAGCCACTAGATTCTTCGTTCCTCCACTCACAGTCTAAATGCAGAACCAATAAGAAAAAATAGAAAAATAGAATGTGTATTTTAGATTCTGAACAAAGTGAAGAAGCTAGTGTTTTTACAATGATGTTTATTTATTTTTTTATTTTTTTTTTTTTGTTAACACTTTTTCGTATAGAAATACTTGTCCAAAAGTTTCGATCAATAACTTTTTGAAACCGGATTCGCCTCTAGATTGTACTTTAGAGAGGTCATTTTTTGAATTTCTCAATTCTTCAATTTTT